>CALNXI010002369.1:53650-66150 GCA_942486025.1 Porites evermanni | reverse complement strand
GGTTTATGCATTACTACCAGTCTTGTAAAAATAAGTCAATCTGACAATCTCTGGTTGTCAAGACTCATAATGAACAAGTAAAGAAAATGTACGTAATTGTCACTCGTGTAATATGTTTATTGTAGATAAGGCGCAAAGCTAATATTGACTCCTGTTGAAAGTGCTTGTAAAACATGGTGGTCTGTGCCATTTATTGTTCCTCACAAGTACTAAAACAAACGTTACCCACATCAAAAAATGTCAGGACCACAGAAGTACATGCCATGTTTGTAATGAAAAGATAAAGAACCTCTCCTAAGGGAGCAAGTGTCTGATGTATTGACCTAGCGATAGGACTCGGTCTGAGATTCCCTAAAATTACCGTGAGTGGGGTTGTCTTTACCCGCAGGCGGATCGAGTCAGATCGCGACCGGAAATGGGCGCAATGCGCTTGATCAGTGGTACCGGAAGTAAGAGGTTAACAGGAGCGACGGGGTTGAAGATGTTAGCAAACAGACTCGATTGGATCCGATGGAGACAGTTCGTTCTGGCAAGAATCGACCGGACTCACAGGACGTCAGTTCGCTACGGACTTAGAAAACATCTTTAAGCCATAAAGCGAAACAAGTGGGCTACACATGTAATATACGTCGTTCTTTAGATAATTAAACCATGAGGTGAAACAAGCGCGCTACACATGTAATATAGGTCTTTTTTTAACCAAGAGATGAAGCGCGCTACACATGCAGTACAGTATGCTAGTGATGCGAAGCGAGTGCGTTACACGTGTAATATAATGATTTTTTAATCAAGAGATGAAGCGCGCTACACATGCAATATGCCAGTGACGCGAAACAAGTGTGTTGCACGTGTAATGCTGCGTTCTAAAAGGTAGAGGCAAAACAAGTACGCTATATGCGCAATATAACTCTCGTTCTTAAAGATACGCGGAGGCTAAAGAAGAGCCTACACTTAAAATATAAGTTGTTCATAAAGCAATCGGTAGAACCCAACAGACCATGCAGGCATGAACCTCTCTTTTTGAGGCATGAGGCGAAGGAAGCGATTTGAAATGGACCGCCGGTTAGATTTGGCAATGCGATAATGGCTTTTTTCTGCGAGTTAAGTGGCAGGAATTGAGTGCACAATATGGATCCACTTCCCCGTAATGGACAAGAAGGATAAGTATTTCATCATACTTCATCTGGCCTGAAAAACTACTTATAAAGCAAATCAATGACTTCACACTCTTAATATCGTTTCGTTTTATTCATTTTTCTTAGTTAAAATAAGGTTTGTTTGGAGAGTAAGCAATGTTATCTAAATCAGTGCAAGACTTAAAAGTCAAAGTACAGTAAGAAGATATGTTTCAAATCAAGCTGCAAGTTGAAAAATGCTCTGGGTAGAAAAACAAAAGGTAAACAATCTGAAAATACACTTTAAAGTTCTCTTTGACATAAGTTCAATCATAGTTGGTAGAGGAGACTGGTTTATGTTGGAAGCTCTCTGACCGTGCACAAGCCTTTGTTTTTTGTTTACAAATTGTGACTGAATAAATTAATGAGATGATTTTATTGGTCTGTAAGCTCAAAATGATAGGATTGCTATTGAACATTGTGCACAGTCAGGTCCAAAAAAGCTAACAAAAAAATATAATAAAAGAGTCTAACAGGTTTCATAACCATTCCACTTTAATAACTATGGTTTAATGGAATAGCACTTAAGTGAAACATGATGCATAACACAATTTCGTTATATCATGACAAAAGGGATTCATGCTTTTAAAGGCAGGAGAACGGCAAGGGGAAAAAATAAATGCTGCAATAATCTGGGGGTATAAATAAGATTAAAACATTAGATCAATGGAATAGCATTTAAGTGAAATGTTGGACTCAGTTTGAGTGTACGTATTGGACAACCCTCGGGACACGTGCAGAAAGGTTCTGGGGTCCAGATTGAGCACGAGGTGAGGTGCGCGCGCCATCAAAAGCATGCGTCTATGACGTTAGCTTTTCATTCTGCAACAATTCATGAAGGATGAAGTGGAAAACGTTATTTTCACTGGTTTTTCTTGCCCTAGTATTGTTGAAAATCAAAATTTGTAACGGTAAGAGTGGCTCTTCCTTTGTGGACTTCATATAATTGTGTTAATGTGCAAATGTCGTTTGTTGGTATTTTGATTGCGTTTATTTTGTGCATTCTTTTTTCGTTGAATTAAGCTAGCACAGCATCGTCTTTGGATGACGAATTTGAAAAATGTTTCTTTGTTCAAGCGCAAAAATTGCACAGCATATTCACAAAAATTATTCCGCACTATCTTACCCCTTGCAAAAATTTTCAGCAGGGACAAAGCCCGTTTCTGCGGAGAAAGACAATGAAGAGTCAGTAACAACCGGTAAAGAACGAGGGAACAGCTATCCCAGAAATGAGAATAACATCTTTACCATGCGCAACCTTGCAATGCGAAGATTGACCAAAAGGCATAAAAGTGGTGTTTCAACTCGTACTGGAGTAAGACCTTCAGCTTCGTCAACATTCGAGCGAGTGCGACCACCATTTGCTACAGGCAAGAAATATTTTTAAATGTATCTGGTAACTACCTAGAACAGTTTTTCATATTTCCTTTCCAACTTTCCCAAAGCAGTAACTTTAAGTTTTGACGTTGATTGGCTATTGTTTTATCCTTATAGTTGTTATTTCGAGAATTTTTCTCTTGAGGGGAGTATAATAGACCTTTTAAAGACAAAAGAAAGTTTACTTTAATTTGTAACCACCACTTTAGGTTTTAATGCATCAGCCAAACGGTAATATCGAGACCAAAAAAATGCCCCGGCCGGTTGTTCAAAAGATGGATAGCGCTTTCCATTAGATAAAACTATAACCAAGGGATAACGCAACTGGTTTTCGTACAACTTATATTCACTGGATAATGATTTTTCCGGTAGATATAGCGCTATCTACTTTTTGAGGAGCAGAGGACTGAATGGGAACGTTTATCATACCGGTTTGCCTGTTAAAGCGACCTCATATCAGGGGGTCCCAATGGGGTGGTGGCCTTTACGGTTATCGCCTAAAATTTTGGCTCTTTTACCGCTATCGGTTAATTTTTTTCAGTTACGGTTAACGAAAAAGTTAAAAATTAACTTCTTTTGCTTCAAAAAGTTAAATATTAATTAACCTGTATTTTTTGGAATAAAGGTCTTCGGATCATCTCGGGATGAAAATTTCGGAGAAGGGGTGTCTGTGGGGAGGACGCGACTGTACACAGGCTAGTCTCAGACGAATGATCCATTTCTAGCTCTAGTGTGAAAACGGCCAATAACAAAATTCCCGTGTCCAGTGTTGTTAATGATAGCGAAGGACTGTACGGAACGACTGTCTGCCGTTGCCTTGTCCGTAGGCCGCATTATTTCGCGCGGCTAAGGCGTTTCGGGTCACGTGGCCCGAGCGAGTTCGCCACCGAAATGCCTTGACCGAGATTGCGTGGGAACACGCTGACAGGGACTAGGCATGGCAATGTCTACCGTAGCGTCAGAGAAAAACAGGGAAATGTTGTTTATCGGCAACGTGTTTTACAAACAGTGACATCTCTGCGTGTTGTTTCACTAGTGTTTCGAGGGCACGACCTNGAGTATAATAGACCTTTTAAAGACAAAAGAAAGTTTACTTTAATTTGTAACCACCACTTTAGGTTTTAATGCATCAGCCAAACGGTAATATCGAGACCAAAAAAATGCCCCGGCCGGTTGTTCAAAAGATGGATAGCGCTTTCCATTAGATAAAACTATAACCAAGGGATAACGCAACTGGTTTTCGTACAACTTATATTCACTGGATAATGATTTTTCCGGTAGATATAGCGCTATCTACTTTTTGAGGAGCAGAGGACTGAATGGGAACGTTTATCATACCGGTTTGCCTGTTAAAGCGACCTCATATCAGGGGGTCCCAATGGGGTGGTGGCCTTTACGGTTATCGCCTAAAATTTTGGCTCTTTTACCGCTATCGGTTAATTTTTTTCAGTTACGGTTAACGAAAAAGTTAAAAATTAACTTCTTTTGCTTCAAAAAGTTAAATATTAATTAACCTGTATTTTTTGGAATAAAGGTCTTCGGATCATCTCGGGATGAAAATTTCGGAGAAGGGGTGTCTGTGGGGAGGACGCGACTGTACACAGGCTAGTCTCAGACGAATGATCCATTTCTAGCTCTAGTGTGAAAACGGCCAATAACAAAATTCCCGTGTCCAGTGTTGTTAATGATAGCGAAGGACTGTACGGAACGACTGTCTGCCGTTGCCTTGTCCGTAGGCCGCATTATTTCGCGCGGCTAAGGCGTTTCGGGTCACGTGGCCCGAGCGAGTTCGCCACCGAAATGCCTTGACCGAGATTGCGTGGGAACACGCTGACAGGGACTAGGCATGGCAATGTCTACCGTAGCGTCAGAGAAAAACAGGGAAATGTTGTTTATCGGCAACGTGTTTTACAAACAGTGACATCTCTGCGTGTTGTTTCACTAGTGTTTCGAGGGCACGACCTCCGGAAAATTGCAAATATTAATCCCCAGCAAGAGGCCACACTTTCGCTATGGAAAAAAATAGTTCTCCGAGAGAGCGCCGGAAATGGAGCCTAAGTCTTGGTTAAGGCGCTGCGTACGGAGTCACACTAGTCGGGAAATAAAAAACGCAACCATAAGTGAGTTTAGTACCTTCCTTAAAAGTAGCAAATCTAGGGAACACTTAATTTTACGGTTAACTCTTTTTTACCCTATTTACGGCGAACGGTTAAAATGTTTCAATTTTTACGGCTATCGTCTAAATTTTTGGCCGTTTTACGCCTATCGGTTAACCCCATTGAGACCCTCATATCAGGGCAGGATATCATAAAAGTACCTCTTGATGAGTGTTATCCAGAACCTAAAACGCTAAGAGGTGGCTTATTTTTCCCTTGTTAAATGATATCTGCGTTTTTATCCTTCCAGAAGTACCAATCCAGAGAAAAGTTAAACTACCCGTGATCTTAACACCCTTACCGACACCAGACGAGGACAGGTTCTTTTCGAAGACCAATGGAGAAGGTGCTGGCCATGGTTCATCAAAATTCGATACTCAAGCTAAAGACAAAAGCGATACAAACCACGATCATTCAGAGCATGCGCAAGATATTCCTAAAACCCGAATAACAGAGCACGACCGCCCAAAACAAGGTGGCACCAACTCAAAGGCGCGTCAGCACAAAGCAAGCGCGCATTACGAGATGCCATCCTGAGGCCTCCGTTGAACTGCGTACCATCTCAGGACTGGGGATCAAAACGAAAACAAAAAACGTTACAAGAAGAGAAAGAAAAGAGCCGCACCTCAGCAAATTGACGACGATAGGGAGCAGCCTGTTACTGATGAAGCCGATGGAGAAGAACAGTCAAGATCTTCTGTCAATTTTGCATTGGTTGGTGCTGGTATAGTGGTGTTCCTGTTCATATTTGCTGGATTGGCTTGTCTGTGGTATGTTGCTTTGATTTTCCAATTAAAAGACTTTCCTCGTTTGTGTGATCGATACAATCTTAGGTTCTTTATGAAATTGACTTAGTCGTGGCTGAATTGCCAATGTTTAATAAGCATGTTTTAAGACTGGAACTGATGATAGTTGACACTGTTTAGTGATTGCTTTTAAATTCACCATGAACTTATTACTAATTTTTTTACATTCCGTTTTCATAAAGGTAGAGTCGACTTTAAATTGGCAAGCCTTGCAAACAACAAGAAAGCAAATCATGTCGCTAGTAGTTTTGTTTAACACGCCTTCATTGGCGGATTTATTACTAGGTTTGCGATACGATAAACTAACTTGTATGTCGAGGATCGTACGTAGTTTTCATGTTCCAGCAGGATTTGTAATACCTTTTACCCAATTCCTCTACAAGGTGTTATTTCCGAGTTATAGATATTGAGTCACGGAAGTTTTGTCAGTTAAATATGGTTTACATAAAAGCCGTCTAAAAAAGTATACATCTATCACAGGTTTAAGTTAAAATTATTTGTCAAAAAGAAAAAAATACATGTTAAACTATATATATTTTGTTTTATTTCACAACTAATATTAACTCAAAACTTTGATAGATATATACTTTTTTAGACGGCTTTTATGACTAGAAATATTTTATTAGGTATTAACCTTTGATAAAATATTCTAGTCTAAAATTATAGTAAGATCAAATCAAAGAAGCTGGGGAAGCAAGCAGTTCCAACTCAGATTTAAATACTTCATTGAGACTTGCATTCACGCAAATTCTCGAGTAATTCTTTTCCAAACTAAACTCGCCCATATAGCCAAAACGCTTTTTGGTTTTGGTAAGAGGCAGTTGAAATCTAGAAGAAGAGCCCCTTGTATCATAGGTGGACCCCATTTTCAAAACTTTTTGTTATAATTGCTCAGGTGCCATATTTTTGTACACCTTGAACATTTCTATCTATTAATTCTGCGAATAGAGAGCCCGTCCAATCCAAGCTCTTGGAGCAGGGGGCCGAGATAGAATCATAACTGAAAAAGGTTATGATCCTAGCTGCGCGGTCTTGTAGTTTTTGAAGCTTCAGAGAAAATTCTGACCCTAAGCCCCTCCGAAACAACGCTGTAATAGTCAAGGTACGGTCGGCCTAAGAGAGTTATACTGTGTTTCGAGGGTCGACGGAGGAACAAATTGTCTCGCACACTAAAGGGCTCCGATTGCGCTGATTTTAAAATTCTCTATATGTGGTGCCCGTTTAAGCGACTCGTCAAAGCAACATGTACACCAACGGATTTGGCAGATGTTACTTGACAGGAATTGGTGGATGTTTGATTCTTTCTAGTCTCACTGTCCACTCAATCAGTTTGTTAGAAGTCTTTAGGCTGCTCTTCTGTCCCTTACCACTGTTCACAATAGCACTTTTTTCTTTAATTTCAATTGCAGGAGAACGTGTAAGAAAAGATGTATACGGAGAAAACACCCTGACCTGACTAGCCCCAGCGAGCGGATTAGCCAGGAAGAGAAAATAAACTGCGGGACGCGGACATCAAGGGACTCTGATAATCCATAGATGAGATGACTTCGTTCAGGTTTCCGTTGAAAAATAAATAAATAAATAAACTAAGATAAAGGACTGACGGGGACTTCGTGACAGAGAAAACGTAGGCTTGTTTTATGGTCGGGTATTCAAACAGATGGCAGTGAAACAAGGCTAATATCTTCTAGTCACGGAATTGTTGTCTTAACTTAAAAATAGCATTTAGAAAGATGTAAAACGAGTTGAAGGAATAAAACCAACAAATACTCCCACTGCGCTTTATTCTCATTTCATACATAGAAGTGTAACTAAGGAAAGAATGACAAGGGGTTAGTGCCTGTGAAAAAATGTGACATTATCCTGACTTTGTCAGACTTTTCTACACTTCCACACCTCTGAGAAGTGTAGAACTAAGTAAAGAATGACAAGGGGTTCTTAACAGGGAGGAAAGTGTGACATTATCCTGACTTTGTCAGACTTTTCCACACTTCCACACCTCTGAGAAGTGTAGAACTAAGTAAAGAATGACAAGGGGTTCTTAACAGGGAGGAAAGTGTGACATTATCCTGACTTTGTCAGACTTTTCCACACTTCCACACCTCTGAGAAGTGTAGAACTAAGTAAAGAATGACAAGGGGTTCTTAACAGGGGGAAAAGTGTGACATTATCCTGACTTTGTCAGACTTTTCCACACTTCCACACCTCTGAGAAGTGTAGAACTAAGTAAAGAATGACAAGGGGTTCTTAACAGGGAGGAAAGTGTGACATTATCCTGACTTTGTCAGACTTTTCTACACTTCCACACCTCTGAGAAGTGTAGAACTAAGTAAAGAATGACAAGGGGTTCTTAACAGGGGAAAAAGTGTGACATTATCTGACTTTGTCAGACTTTTTCACACTTCCACACCTCTGAGAAGTGTGGAACTAAGGATGAAAAAGGAAAGTAGGGATCTTGTGGCCAGCACTGGACATTTGTGATGATGGCGTGACATTGATTAAAAATGTTGTTGTCATTGACACTTCAGGAGCGACAGATTTGCCTGAAAATCCTGAGATTGAAAAGGAGAGTGAAATCTCTGACGTCACCAGCCAGGAAAAGGATGGCGTCATGGTAATCGGAAACGGCACAATCGAGATTTCTGGCCGGCCTCGCAATAAAGAATTCCTAACGATGACCATGGGACGCAATCATGGTGGTGAGTCTTTTAACCCTAATGTCTAACTTCATAGTCTCATTTGTTGTCCCTATCACATTTTCAATAGAAGAATTGGAGAGAATTTGTTGATTCAGAAATATCAAGTCGATTCACTTTCTCTGAACATGTTGTCAAATCTCATGATCATTCTGTCTTATAAAGCATTGATATTATAAGGAGAAATTTCAAGCTGATAACTCTTAGGGTTTAAAATATTAATGGTAAAATTTCTTTTTCTAGGAAAAATTCATGACATTTACACACAAAATCTGCACTTAAATCAGTAGCGAGCGCGACCTTTGTTCTTTCTTTTGCGTCTCTTAAAATGGAAACGAGGTTGTCTCACGCTGTAATCACTTTCTTTGTCAGAAAGGAAATTGACGAATATTAGTGTGTTTAACGGTGTGCGGAATGAAGGCAACAATAATATTCGCAGTTTTATCAGATACAAGCTTCCCATTTCAACATCGTTCTGGGGATGAACCTGGGGCGAGCGAGAAAATGAACCGCGTGAAGACTGAAAAGAGAGTCCTCGTCCGTTTCTTATTATTGATTCGCGGGTTTTGTTACTGTTACCAAAAATTCAGATTAGCTCATTTTGTTGTTCCACTCAAATTTTTATCCTCTTCAATCTTTTAGGAACTCCTTCAACAGTTACTCGGTCCTTGGAAGAAAACAGCACCGCGGAAGCGAATAGTTCTTTATCTGCTTCAAATAGCGAAAATACAGCGAAACTGATGGTGGGTTTTATTCAAGAAATCATTTATTCTTTCTTTGGTGCCGGTAACATAAAATTTCAGTAAAAAAAAATAGCAGAACATTTTTGTACTAGACGCGAACTTCTTTAAAAAGTAGGGTCCTTCAGGTTTAAGCTTTATTTTCTCAAAAACATTAACCAGTAATGAAATAGGATATAAATATTATTATACAATGTACTCTCTATCTATCAGTCTCATTGGCTAAGAGCCTACAGCTATTTTGGAAATCAGCGCAACTTACAGATTACTTAGTTATCTGCTACCAGATAACTGACTAATCTGTAAGTTTCGCGTGCAATGTATGATTTCCAACTGAACAGTATCATGCAATTCAGGTTCCTGATGCGACGGTATGTTTATCGTTATTTTTTTCAAAACAATTTATAATAAAACAATTATTAGATTCAGTTTTTTTGATATCCGGAATAATCAAGTGTTATAAGAATCGGCCTCCGGCTCGGCGGATAAAAACTGTTGACAAATAAATCTGATCGATGAACATAAAACCTGAAACTAATTGCCATGTAGAAATAATAAATGGCAAGGCAAGTATAAATCAAAGGGAAAAGTTGGCCACGTGGCACAATTTCACGTTTGTCGTTTGCCGTGAACGTGATTTTAAACCACTCTAAAATTTCCTAATTTCATTCATCACCAATTGATTAGCTAATAATATTTCTATCATTGGTGGGTTTTAGGATCGTCCCGATGCAGAAGTTTATGAAGTAAAAGAAGGTCCTTGGGGAGCTGACTTACGGTCACCAACAAATTTTGCCGGAAAGGAGAATGAAAGGAGAGAAAAGGAGATCACTTCCTCGGTTACTGGTACTGGCGAAAAGAAACCACAAGTAGGAGAATCTTCTAAGGAAAGTGGAAAGGATGAGAAGAGAAGTAGTGATCGAAGAAGACTGCGTAACAAGGTTAGTGATTTTGTTAACCAGAAACAACTAATTCCCATGTAGAAATAAAAACTTGAAAACAACAAGTATAAATCAAAGGGAAAAGTTGGTCACGTGGTACAATTTTACCTTTGCCGTAAACGTGATTTTAAACCTCTCCATTATTTTTAAAACTTCAATCGTCGTCAATTAATTACATATACTATTTCTGTCTTTGGTGGGTTCTAGGATCGTCCTGATCAAGCACTGTACCAGCCGCCAAGAAAAGGTCATTTGGGAGCTGAACCACGATCAACAGCAAATTTTGCCGGAAAGGAGAAAGAAAAGAAGGAAAAGGAGGAAAGTGAAAAGGATGAAAAGGAAAATAGTCACTATCAACGGGTACAACGAGTGCGTAACAAGGTTAGTGATTTTGTTAGAAATGGTTATGGTGATTCCCGTGTAGTATGAGTCCCTGTCCAGGACTGATGAGTCCCAGTTTAAAAAACAAGGAGTCCAAAGTTCAAGGTACTTGGAACTTTTCTGCATCCAGACAGTCAATCTGAAAGCAGAATCTAAAACTTTTTATTATATAGACACCGATGAAATACCAGGATTTGGTAAAAAATTGGTATCCGGTGAAGACACAATTTTTATCCTTCACATGTGAAGATATCACGGTTGTCATGGTTACGTCAGTCTCAGCCCATAGGAAAAGAGCATCACAGCATCTCGCCATAGGTGTCTATATAATAAACAGAATATTACATACCCGCTTGTGGATATGAATTTTATCTAGCACTCGTGAGATATCGAGTTGAACACGAGAAGATAAAATTCGTATCCACGTGCGGGCATGTAATATCCTTTATATATTACAGTATACTTAAATTAACATATAGCCCTTCCTTTTATGAATCACAAGAGAAGCGAAATAAAATATGCATCGTTAAACAACTGCCATAAAAACCGCTACAGAAATCACAGGAACAGGGTAATCTACCAAAACACATATTTACATCGATCGATCGATTTTTGTGGGTCGCATACCAGAGGTAACAATCACTGAGGGTAAATAAACGTTGGCTGCTGTGTTTTTTGTTTCTTTTTTTTCTTTCTCTTTGCCCGACCCTCAACTCCAGAACAGTCCTACCTTCGCGCGTTAGAGTTTTGCGTACTCCATTTCTCCTCCTCTATCAATGGAGAACTAACGAAAGGAGACTCTGCTTACAGGGTGCCCACTTTTCTAAATAACATCTTTCCACAAGGTTGCAAAACCTAATTGTAGGGTTCAAGTAGTGCTACTACGGAGTCACAAGTTAAATGTTCAACACTCGAATGAAGATCACTAGTCGTACTTGCAATTTGTCTGGACTAAGAAAACAGCCGACATGTCGGGACGTTGTTTCTCCAAGAACTGACGTCTGCGAAACGAGCACAGGAATTATATACCTATGGCTTGTCACTACTCAGATTTGGGCGGTGTTTCTGACTGGTCTTGCTGCATGGGAAATTTAGTTCAGCCAATCGTGGAGAAGCACTACCTTAACCAGAGCAGTGACACGTCACGTGATTTTAAACCTCTCTATTATTTCCAAAATTTCACTCGTCGCCAGCTGATTACATATACTATTTCTGTCTTTGGTGGCCTTTAGGATCGTCCGGATCGAGCACTGTACCAGCCGCCAAGAAAAGGTCATTTGAGAGCTGAACCACGATCAACAGCAAATTTTGCCGAAAAGGAGAAAGAAAAGAAGGAAAAGGAGATCACGTCCTCGGTTACTGGTACTGGCGAAAAGAAACCACAAGTAGGAGAATCTTCTAAGGAAAGTGGAAAGGATGAAATGGAAAATAGTCACTATCAACGGGTACAACGAGTGCGTAATAAGGTTAGTGATTTTGTTAGAAATAGTTATGGTGATTCCTGGGAAGCATGGGTCCCTGTCCAGAACCAATGAGTCCCAGTTTAAAAAACGAGTCCAAAGTTCAAATTGCTTGGACCTTTCATGTATCCAGACAGTTAATCTGAAAGCAGAATCTAAAACGTTTTATTATATAGACAACGATGAAATACCAGGATTTTTGTAGTGATCCTTCACATGTGAAGATATCAAGGTTGTCATGGCTACGTCAGTCTCAGCCCATGGGAAAAGAGCATCACAGCATCTCGCCATCGATGTCTAAATAATAAACAGAATATTACATGCCCGCTTGTGGATACGAGTTCTATCTTCTCGTGTTCAACTCGATATCAATCAACATAACCAGAAACAACTAATTCCCATGTAGAAATAATAAATAGCAAACAACAAGCATAAATCAAAGAGAAAAGTTGGTCTCGTGGTACAATTTCACGTTTGCCGCAAACGTGATTTTAAACCTTTCTATTATTTCCAAAATTGCACTCGTCACTAATTGATTACATATACTATTTCTGTCTTTGGTGGGTTTTAGGATCGTCCTGATCGAGCACTGTACCAGCCGCCAAGAAAAGGTCATTTGGGAACTGAACCACGATCAACAAGGGACACTATTGCATCGGGTACGTTCTTTAACCGTTCAGTCTCAGATTGAGTGATAAGGTCTGGAAAGGTCTGTTTAACTTTCTGAGTCTGTGGATAAAAACTCGTATGATGTTACCATTCAAGTGA
>CALNXI010002369.1:23559-46059 GCA_942486025.1 Porites evermanni | reverse complement strand
CCTGCTTCGATTTGTGACAAAAATGGAAAAACATCGGTCCATTTTCAAATGGCAGCTCTGTGTGGTCGCTTAACTGTGTCTGAAATGACCGCAAATTTGCAGTTTTTCTTTCACTGCTTTTATCTGTCACTTCTTTTTTTTCATTTGTTCTCCATCAGTAGAACTAATTTCTGTATCATTTTTTAAAACCCTTGCCTCTGAGGGGCTTTGTGGAAGGCACAAGTGCAATAACTGGACCCAAGTGTAATAAAGGTGCCATATGTAATTGCATTTTGAACCCAAGCATAATAAAGATCCTATCTGTGATAACATTTGGACCCAAGTGTAATAAAGGTCGTATTTGTAAACGTTACCTTCATACTCAAATTGCTAATGAATAATGGGCAATAAGAGGTAAAAAGTGTATAAAATCACCTGACCTGCAGAAACCAATCCCTACCATTTAATTTTATCTTCATGGCTTTCATGTTACTGTCAAACTGAATTCTACACCTAGTAGTTTGGTCAGAAAAGTACCAGCTAAACAGCACTGGCCATTGAAAAATAAGGCCATTGTCACTTAAAATAAATATTATTAACCAAAGAAAATTTGTGCTCAGTACTGCTTTACTACGCTCTTACGAGAGTGATTTTTGTTGTTATAACATTAAAATTCTTACGTTATCTTCATTTGTTTGATCATCTATTTTTTTATTAAGCCATATAATTTGTATTTAGCAATGAATTTAGCATTTTGCAATGAATTATTATAAAAGCATGTTTCATAGCCAGTTATAAATTTGTCAAAATTAAACCAAGAGCCATTTCTAGATTCTGTGGTATTTTTTCCCGTCCATTTTTTTCTTGTTCCATTTGGTCACATGACCCTTGATGTCAGTCTTGTAAGTTAAGATAACCATGTATAGACTGTTGTGGAAATATCTCATATTATCTCAGTCATAACAGGTGAGACCTTTATCACACGTGGGCCCAAATGTTATTACAGATAGGACCTTTTTTACGCTTGGGTTCAAAATGTTATTACACAGGGTTGTCATTAAGAGCCGGGGGCCGGGGATTTTCCCCAGCTACTAAGAGAGTAGCCCCCTGCTACTTTTATTGGAAAATAGAACAAAAATAGAACCAAAAGAAATCCCTAGCCATTTGATTCCCCGCCTACTTGTTGTATTTACCCGGCAACTTGAAATCTTAGTGACAAGCCTGTATTACGGATAGGACTTTTATTATGCTTGGGTCCAAAATGATATTACAGATAGGACCTTTATTACATTTGGTTCCAGTTATTACACTTGTGCCTTCTACAGGCTTCCACTAGAAGTAAAAAAAACTCTCTAGTGTTTGAACAAGCTTTCGTGTTGGTTCCGACATTTCTTGAAAGAAATCCACAGTCTACGTGCTTCGCAGCTTCATTCTTGGCTGAGCATGTAGGGTTTTCTCTAGACTGTGACAGAAGCATGACCTAGCACAGGAAATGCTTCAATGAAAATTTCAGGGGAAACTTTGATAATTTGGCCGCAATTTTCAGCATTTGGCAGGCTTTGTTTTTCACAATTTGTACTCTGCTTTTATGTACAATTTACTGTTAAGTACTGAAAATTTGTAATTTTTTTCAGGTCATTTTCTAAACGCTGGAAGGGACAAAATGACCCCTCAATCATTTTCTGATAGGACATTTTAAAGTATTTCGACGGTATTGGTGCAATAGCGCGGCCTGGTTCAAACCCTGAAAGTATCAGGTGAGAGGTCAAATCATTTTTCTTTTGGTGATCATTTTTATTAATTCTTATACTCCTTTAACCTTTCCTCTTGATTGTGTATTGATACTGTTAGGTGAAAATAATGTTGATGTTGGACACTTTTGGCCAATTTGGGACTTAAAGAGTTAAAGGCAGACACTTCCCTGACAGAAATGAGGTGAGGCCTCTGAACGGAACTGAACTGAAATTGTGACTGGTTGGTTTTTCTTTGTACCATCATGCCCAGCAACAAGGTCAGGTACATGTACTTTTAGCAATTAATTTGCCATACAAGTCTTATAATTATGTCGGCATTAATTTTTTCCTGTTTACAGTTGTTTTGTACTGTATTGTTTTGTCATTTTTGTTTGCTAACATTATAAATGGAGCTCAAAGACACCTTGTCTTTATTGCTGGTTTGCACATGATAACATCATTGACATGATAACATAGTGGTCAAGAGCAAAAGCCTTTTTTATCCAAATTCCCTGAAACAGCATTTTATTGTACCAACAAAACTGTCTTGTTATACAGTGTGGTTGCCAACAAACAATAAGCCATGGGATTGCAAAATTCATGCCTTGTTACAATGCCCAGAGATCATAGATCAGAGTTAAAAATTTTTTGGGCAACATCCTCAAGCATAAATTTAAAGTCTTTTGATTGTTGCCTGTGTTGAAAGAAATGACCAATTGTTTTTAGTGACTCAGAAATTCAGGATAAAGTAGGGAAGTTTGGAGTCAGTGTTGCCATGAATATCCATTTGTAAGAGAGGATTGCAATGATTTTAAAAGTCCTTGTCATACCTTTAAAGCACGCTAAAGGCCACAGTTTTTGGACATTTTCATTTTCAAGAAAGAATATGATTAAGGGAGCTTTTTGTGTCTTTTATATTGATCTGTGAGCCTTATGTTACCGTCTTGGTGCATGTTGAAAGAAGTCTATCACTTCCATAGAACAAAACCGTTACAACTGATCTGTTTTTGCATGGCTCAAAATTGCGACTGATATGGTCACCAGTGCGACTGACATTTTTTCCTTGGTGACTAAGAATTTTGGTTTAGTCGCCTCTTTGGTGACCAGAATTTCTCTATGATTTAGATTTACAATGTAAATTAAAAGGGTATAGTTAAAAGAAACTTTTATCTTACCTTGCTTTGCTTTTGTCTTGAAAAATGTGCTAAATTGCACGTGTCCGCAATATTTTTAAACAATCGAATCTGATGGATTGTGCCATACTATGAGCTGTGTCATGTATTTTTTAAGCTTGTTTGTTTTATACAAACTGGGGACTAATAATAATTTATAACTAGAGGTTCCATATTGAAAGTGAAGTGTGGCCTCATGAAGAAAGATCAAGGGTTGGAATGGTAGTAAATAATCTATTGTATCTCAGTTTAGGGTATCATAATTATGGTCTTCAAGGTTGTAAGATTAAAAAAGGAGTAGCATTGTGTGACAAGACAAAAGGGAGACTACGATGTATGAAATACATAGTTGAGTTAAGTTGTATTTTTTAAGCTTGTTTTTATCTTCAGCTTCATCCTTATGCGTGACTATAATTCGGAACCTGCATATTCTTAGAATTAGCTTAAAAAAACAAACACAGAGCATAATGCAAGCAGTGAATTCTCAAATATTTTAATCAATAACAATCAGCATCAATATATCTCACTAACATTTTATCCATAAGTTTTCAAAATAAACGCTGTATAATGAAAGGTTTTATATAAAATACATACTCCAAAATCAGGGTGGATGGTTATTGACAAATACACAAGAAAGACACATTTGAAAGAAAGGTGTCAGAAAGCATCTTCAAATTAGTGAATTGCCACTGAACGGTACATATTCGTTTCTGTTGTATTCATGTTTTACTTCATGCAATCAATACAAATAAGTATTATTTTTAAGTGAACAGGAAAACCTTAATTCAGTTTGCCCACCACGTTAAACTAATTGCTTGTTACATTTGCCTCTTTGCTGGGGCAAATTATGACCTCAATTGTAATTCGGTTTGTTTGCCTCCTTGCTCCACATTCACCTCCTTAGAAAAAGTAGTGAACTACAACAGGAAGGTTATCTGCTAAAAATGATTCTGCTGAATTGATTGTTTAGGGCACTTTGACACTAAAAATATTGTCTCCTCGGGACAAGGTTTCATCGACTGTGTTTGTGATCCACAATGATCCACACCTGATAACTGGTTGGGCTCATGGAATGACAGTGTGTCGAAAATGAAAGAACATTGTCTCTCCCTTGAATCCTTACTTAAATGTTCACTACCTTCCCAAAATACTTAACTTTACAACTGACATGACAAGCAAGCTTACCGGCTGTGTTACAGAAAATTTTCAACAGTCCCTGGGACTCGCATTCGACTCTTGACTTCCACCTCATGCAATAACACTCACGAATGTCTAACCAAGAGGTCGCAGACTCAGGAGTGCTAAGAATTTCTTTAAGAAGTTTATAGCCATTTCCTTTTTAAGCGTGTTCAGAAAGAATAATAGATTTTCACTTTCTAGCGCTCACAAAATTCTTGGATAAAAATCTTTTTGGCCGCCATTTTACTGTGCTAGCATGCTGGATAGGGTGCTATGCTGCGGGGACTGGGAACTGGTAAAACAGCGAAACAAACTTCCAAATTTCAAAACTACGTAACTACCCGACAAATCGAGTTCTCAGATGCTTTCAAGACAAAAATAGGTAGCTGCCACAATAATTTAGCTAAATCACTCCCTTGTGAAAAGCTGACTATCTATGGGGTAATAGGGCATTTTGAAGTAAGTATTATTTGATAATAGCCTTAATTTGTGCAAGATGTGAGAAGCTTAAGTTTCAAAACCACATGCCATGTTAAACAAAACAAAGAAAACAAGTTTCCAGCGACATCATGCATGCACTAGTGTCTGTCCTCTAATAGATCATGGGCAACGACCAATCACAGCACATTTGAAATTTTTGCTTGCGGTTGTTCTTGCTGAGATGAGACTCCATGTTGTAAGAACATGTATAACATAAGCAGTATGCATGTTGCTGAGTTTGACCTCCTCACACAGAGCCTCCATGAGGTGGATGTTAAACTTGTGCTAACTCACATTGATTTTCATTCAATTGCCAGCTTTATCACATTGCCCCCTAACTGTGATATCTCAATGTAAATTCTGTAAAAACAGATTTTTTAGTGCTTTCTTCCCCCTTTCACTTACATGCTATTTTAAAACTCACCCAGTCCTCTCTAAAAATTGGAGGGAAAGCATTAATTTGTTCAGCTCTACCGCAAAAATGAGTACAGTGACCCCCAATTTTTTATTTCATGATTTTAATAAGAAAAGTGGTTCCTTTCAATGGAAAATAAAATGGCATAAATCTTTGTTTTTAAGCAGTTGATGATCATATACTGCACCAATTATAAACAATTATTGGATGAGGTTTTTGTGATATCCGGAACAATCAAGGTCGAGGTAAGTGTTATCAGCCGAAGCCGAAGGCTGAGGCTGATAACACTAACCGAGACCTTGATTATTCCGGATATCACAAAAACCGAATCTAGTAATTGTTTTATTATACAAGCCATTCTTATTTTTTTATCATAGAAGCCATTCTTACTTCCCTGTCCGCGAACTTGACATTGACAGAGAAAGGAAAATTCATCAATTATGCTGACAAGTTGTCAATTGTAAAAGTAGAGATTTTGTCAACAGATTGCATGTGAAATAAACCTTCAAATTGTTGAAGTGCCTCTATAAAACAGATCTCACACACCCATTTATCACACCAGATCATTTTGAGTCTATTTTTCGAGTAAGAAAAACCCAGAAGGAACATAAAGGAATAATAAATTTTTAATCGTTGATGGGATGTGTAAACAAACCACTAGTTTGGTAAAGGCATATTATGTTCAATAAATTTGCCTGATTAACAATCAAAAAGTACAAACTAGAAGCAAGGCAGAACACCAATTGAAATTACGAAGTATAAGGTGACTTAATCAAATTTAGACCCCTACAAGAACTAGGCACACAAACGGCTGGCAGTTTTAAGAATTGGCAGAGTTGTGGAAAATGTTTTATTATTTTCAAGTGTGAGGCATCAAACTGCTACAATGCTCACAGAAAATAATGGATTTTTTGAGGAAGCCGGTTTGATAAAGAGCTGTCTGATGGCAAATTGTAATGACTATGGCCAGCCAGGGCAGGTGGGTGTCATTTTCCCATTGCAAATGATCAGTAACGCTTGCAAACAACAAGATGAGACATATGATGGACTCTCACAACAAGACTGTGCATTTTATCACCCATAATTCTTTAAGTTAAAATTGTACATGTATCTTGTATAATGGTATAAAAGTCCAGGAACCATCATATTCTTGAGAAAAGTTAAAGACAAAGGCACCTGTGTGGAGGTAAATATGTTTCATGTTAAAAACAAAGAAAAATGCGGCAATGAACCTTCTGGAAGTCTAGGTGTCAATGTTCAATGTAGTAAGTAAGATTTCAGCTCTAAATTAACCTAATGGTAACAAGAAATAGCCAGCATGTTGGAGCTTGAAATGACTTAGATGCAGCTTAAATTTAGTCGCCTCTTTGGTGACCAGAATTTCTCTATGATTTAGATTTACAATGTAAATTAAAAGGGTATAGTTAAAAGAAACTTTTATCTTACCTTGCTTTGCTTTTGTCTTGAAAAATGTGCTAAATTGCACGTGTCCGCAATATTTTTAAACAATCGAATCTGATGGATTGTGCCATACTATGAGCTGTGTCATGTATTTTTTAAGCTTGTTTGTTTTATACAAACTGGGGACTAATAATAATTTATAACTAGAGGTTCCATATTGAAAGTGAAGTGTGGCCTCATGAAGAAAGATCAAGGGTTGGAATGGTAGTAAATAATCTATTGTATCTCAGTTTAGGGTATCATAATTATGGTCTTCAAGGTTGTAAGATTAAAAAAGGAGTAGCATTGTGTGACAAGACAAAAGGGAGACTACGATGTATGAAATACATAGTTGAGTTAAGTTGTATTTTTTAAGCTTGTTTTTATCTTCAGCTTCATCCTTATGCGTGACTATAATTCGGAACCTGCATATTCTTAGAATTAGCTTAAAAAAACAAACACAGAGCATAATGCAAGCAGTGAATTCTCAAATATTTTAATCAATAACAATCAGCATCAATATATCTCACTAACATTTTATCCATAAGTTTTCAAAATAAACGCTGTATAATGAAAGGTTTTATATAAAATACATACTCCAAAATCAGGGTGGATGGTTATTGACAAATACACAAGAAAGACACATTTGAAAGAAAGGTGTCAGAAAGCATCTTCAAATTAGTGAATTGCCACTGAACGGTACATATTCGTTTCTGTTGTATTCATGTTTTACTTCATGCAATCAATACAAATAAGTATTATTTTTAAGTGAACAGGAAAACCTTAATTCAGTTTGCCCACCACGTTAAACTAATTGCTTGTTACATTTGCCTCTTTGCTGGGGCAAATTATGACCTCAATTGTAATTCGGTTTGTTTGCCTCCTTGCTCCACATTCACCTCCTTAGAAAAAGTAGTGAACTACAACAGGAAGGTTATCTGCTAAAAATGATTCTGCTGAATTGATTGTTTAGGGCACTTTGACACTAAAAATATTGTCTCCTCGGGACAAGGTTTCATCGACTGTGTTTGTGATCCACAATGATCCACACCTGATAACTGGTTGGGCTCATGGAATGACAGTGTGTCGAAAATGAAAGAACATTGTCTCTCCCTTGAATCCTTACTTAAATGTTCACTACCTTCCCAAAATACTTAACTTTACAACTGACATGACAAGCAAGCTTACCGGCTGTGTTACAGAAAATTTTCAACAGTCCCTGGGACTCGCATTCGACTCTTGACTTCCACCTCATGCAATAACACTCACGAATGTCTAACCAAGAGGTCGCAGACTCAGGAGTGCTAAGAATTTCTTTAAGAAGTTTATAGCCATTTCCTTTTTAAGCGTGTTCAGAAAGAATAATAGATTTTCACTTTCTAGCGCTCACAAAATTCTTGGATAAAAATCTTTTTGGCCGCCATTTTACTGTGCTAGCATGCTGGATAGGGTGCTATGCTGCGGGGACTGGGAACTGGTAAAACAGCGAAACAAACTTCCAAATTTCAAAACTACGTAACTACCCGACAAATCGAGTTCTCAGATGCTTTCAAGACAAAAATAGGTAGCTGCCACAATAATTTAGCTAAATCACTCCCTTGTGAAAAGCTGACTATCTATGGGGTAATAGGGCATTTTGAAGTAAGTATTATTTGATAATAGCCTTAATTTGTGCAAGATGTGAGAAGCTTAAGTTTCAAAACCACATGCCATGTTAAACAAAACAAAGAAAACAAGTTTCCAGCGACATCATGCATGCACTAGTGTCTGTCCTCTAATAGATCATGGGCAACGACCAATCACAGCACATTTGAAATTTTTGCTTGCGGTTGTTCTTGCTGAGATGAGACTCCATGTTGTAAGAACATGTATAACATAAGCAGTATGCATGTTGCTGAGTTTGACCTCCTCACACAGAGCCTCCATGAGGTGGATGTTAAACTTGTGCTAACTCACATTGATTTTCATTCAATTGCCAGCTTTATCACATTGCCCCCTAACTGTGATATCTCAATGTAAATTCTGTAAAAACAGATTTTTTAGTGCTTTCTTCCCCCTTTCACTTACATGCTATTTTAAAACTCACCCAGTCCTCTCTAAAAATTGGAGGGAAAGCATTAATTTGTTCAGCTCTACCGCAAAAATGAGTACAGTGACCCCCAATTTTTTATTTCATGATTTTAATAAGAAAAGTGGTTCCTTTCAATGGAAAATAAAATGGCATAAATCTTTGTTTTTAAGCAGTTGATGATCATATACTGCACCAATTANGGTGCATTTTATCACCCATAATTCGTTAACTTAACATTGTACATGTATCTTGTATAATGGTATAAAAGTCCAGGAACCATCATATTCTTGAGAAAAGTTAAAGACAAAGGCACCTGTGTGGAGGCAAATATGTTTCATGTTAAAAACAAAGAAAAATGCTGCAATGAACCTTCTGGAAGTCTAGGTGTCAATGTTCAATGTAGTAAGTAAGATTTCAGCTCTAAATTAACCTAATGGTAACAAGAAATAGCCAGCATGTTGGAGCTTGAAATGACTTAGATGCAGCTTAAAGCCACTTCAAATCTATTGATCTTGAAATTATTAATTTTTGTTGTGTAGTATTGTCCATGCCCTTTACACAGTTTTTTAATCTGTTAGGTAAGGCTGTCCTTACAAAAGTATCATCCGTTGAATTGGTCATAAATAATAGTAGAACAGATTTTATTGGACTTGGAATTTTTTTCATTATTTCATGTAAATCAACTACTAGGAAAGAAAAAGGAATCTGATATTATGAGCTACATGTATTAGTAATACAACTGTATTGGGAGCTGCGTTTGACCTTAAACCAAATCTAGAATAAAGGTTAAATGGACAAACCCGAGTGGGATGCATATAAATAATTATCATCTACTATAGTGTGATGTCAGCTCAATAGAAACATTTGCAAGTTGAAAAACAATGGAGAGAAGTGCTTGAATATATTTTTTTAAATTGCTGAATCCTTTGCAGGGACAAGAGCTTTGGCTAGGTCTTAGTAACTGTGCAGGCATCTGGGTAGTGTGTTCACTGTTGTATGCTGTCCAGCATTCAGAGTAGTTCAGCTTAAGTCCAGACATCGACGGTGCTGGGCATGGATCATAGTTGTAGGCTTATGTATGTACTCTGTGGAAATCATCAAACTGCTTGTCATGACTCACCTCTACTTTTTGTATTCAGGTACATTGTGAATCATTTTGGTCTTGAGATTGCAATTGATCTTGTGAGGGCTGTTGATCTTGAGTCTGTGGAGATTCTTGGCAGGATCATGCAGTTCCCTTGTTGGATGGTGAGAATGAAGCAGCATGCTTGACAGCAGACTTAATCAGCATTGTGTGGTAGGAGAAAATTTTTATCCAGCTGCAGGAAAGTCCATTCGTTTCTCTTTAACCCATCCATGTTGGCTAGTTGAACACAACCCATGGGAAGGTGTTCTTTGCACGATTTGGCCCAGTAGATATCTGAGTCTGTCAAAGTGGGGAATGTGGTTAACAAGGAATCAATGGTTTCTTGGTGCAACTTGAGGTGAACCCAGCAAGTGGTAAAGGCTACCACAGAGATGCTGGTGTTGTTCTACATTATTGACAGAGCCAGCATCTGCCTCGAATGTTAGCAGCCATAATTTCATCCTAGGCTTGTTGGAAATGGTGAATGACCTGACTGTCATCCAAGAAATTGTTGAAGAACTGTTCATGACAAGAATTTTTCAGGTAAAACTTGTATCTTGCTTGTTTGTTTTCCTAACATTACCCACAAGCTACTGAAGGCATAAAAGGGAGCATACAAAGCCCTGGGTTAGTTTTGATGTCGTAGGATCTAACTGGAATCTCTAGTCCAAAACACTCATCAAGTTATAGTTGATGTTTTTGGGAAAGTCACCCACCCTTGGTGGCAAATACAGGTTTCCTGCCTAATTTTCACTCAGGTGTTACATGTTCTGAGGTAAGGGGAGTAGAGTTGAAAGGGAAATCCCGATGTTTGTAGGATGGTACAACCCTGATTTAGGGCCACTCTTCCTCCAGGTCAGACCTATGACCCTTCAACCCATGATCGCGGTGGTGGGGGTACTTGTGTCTGTGTCTGGGTGTTTCTTCTTCCATGCACATTTTTTAGCAGGAAGTCAATTTGTCTCTTATGAACATGAAGCACCAGGGGACAGGGACAAGGGGGTGGGAGGGGAAAACTTTTTATCATACTAGGGCTTTTGTGGACCACTTTTGTCTTTGCTTCTTTTCTCCAAGCATCAATTTTTTTCTGAATAATTGGGTGACCAACAGAAGCCCTTGTTCTTGCTGTCATTGGGCTAGAATTTTGGCTACCTTGCACATCAACGAAGTAGCATTTTTGCATCCATTGAAAAGGCATCCCTAGGGTCCAAGGGCATCACCAACTCCAAACACTGCATTTTATGTTAATGTAGGGATGCCTTTTATGGTATTCTACAAATGCTACTCAGTTGCTCTGTTAGGGAGAAAAGGGGGAGGAAATTATCTATGATGATTGAATTTTCTTTGCCCATGCATTGAGAACAGCCAGGAGTTCTGTATAGGTCATCCAATCAATTCCTTCACAATTTGATGCTAAAGCCAGTATGATTTACAATTCCTTTGAAGTGGTAAATTGTTAGCATTTGTGGCTCTTTTCTCTCTTTTACCCAGTGCTTGCTTTCTGTCAGAGAGGCAAAGGAAGTGATATTCCCCTACTACCAAACCTTGCCACAAATACTGCTACCACTTTGGCCTTTGATGAAATGAGGGAAAACCGAAGTAGTCCACAATATGTCTGGTATAGTAACGTGCAACCCCCTTCCACCCCTTGGTCTCTCTTACGCAGTGCTTCATGTTCGTAAAAGAGACAAAATGACTTCTTGCTTAAAATGTGCTTGGGGAAGAAACACCCAAACACTGGCACAAGTACTCCTACCACCTTGACTTATGGGTTGAAAGGGTAGTATGTCTGCCCTGGAGTGAAAGTGGCCCTAAATCAGGTTTGAACCATTCTCAAACATTGGGATTTTCCTTTTGACTCTACTGCCCTTCGTCAGAACATGTAATACCTGGGGAAAAATTTGGCAGAAAACCTGTATTTGCCCACAAGGGTGGGTGACGATACCCAGAAAAAAACATCAACAATACTTTGATGAGTGTAGAGTAATTCCAATTAGATCCTACAACATCCAAAACAACATAGAGCTTCCTTGGTCAATGGTATGTGCTCAGTGGCTTTTGGATAAAAGTTTGGGCAACAACCAAACAAGAGACAAGTATTACCTGCAAACTTCCTGAACAGTTCTTCAAAAATTTCTTGGACAACAATCGAGTCATTCTCTAATTCCAATGAGCGAGGGAGGAAAGGATGTCTGCTATCATTCTTAAGGCAGATGTTGGTTGCATCTAGAACAACACAATTCAAGCATCTCTGTGCCTTTACCACCTGTTGGGTCCACCCAAAGTTGCACCAAGAGACCCTTGATTCCCTACATGGTTACCACATTCTCCACTTTGACAGACTCAGTTGTCTACCACAGCTGAAGGCCAAATCTTGCGAAGGACACCTTCCCATGGGTTGTGCTCAAGTAGCCAACATGGATGCGTTAAAGAGAAACAAAATCATGGACTTTATTGCAGCTGGATCAAAACTTTCTCCTTCCACACCATGGCTGATTAAGTCTGCTGTTTAGTATGTCACTTCATTCTCAACATCCAACAAAGGAACTGTGTGATCCAGCGAAGAATCTCCACAACCTTGAGATCAACAACCTTCAAAAGATGAATTGCGATCCCAAGACCAAAATGATTCATGATGTCCCTGAAGACAAAAAGTGGAGGTGAGTTTATGACTAGCAGTTTGATGATTTCTACAGCGTACATAGGTAAGCCTACAGCTATGATCCATACCCAACATAGTGGATGCCTGGACTAGATCTGAACTACTCTGAATGTTAAACAGCATACAACAGTGAACACATACCCAGATGCTTCAAAGTTACTAAGACCCAACCGATGCTCTTATCCCCACAAAGTATTCAGCAATTTCAAAAAATTTATTCGAGCATTTCTCTCTATTTTTAATGTTTTTATCGAGCTGACATTACATGCAGCAGATTGAATATGCAGCCCACTCGGGTTTGTCTATTCAGTGTTTATGCTACCTTTGGTTTAAGGTCAAAGACAGCTCCCAATATGGTGAATAAACAATATGCTTTTATAAGCTGAAAACTGTTATGACCTAATAAGCTAGAAATTGGCACAGATGGAGGAGGCACACTAGTAGCTTGCGCATACACTAGGGAAAGTACTGACAGTTATGCACGTCAGTAAGTATGCCAGAAAAAATCTTGATTTACTTGAAGAGGGGCTGCATGGAATCATTGGGTAATGATGATGTTTCTATTTTTCGTGCCCGCAAGTAAGATATAGTTAGGATAACGTAAAACAGTGACTACTTAGGTAGATTTTGTGACATTTATTGTACAGTCATACTTCAATACTCTTTTGCATTCTGTGTTATCATTGACATTCAATGGAGAAGCTCAAACAAAACTTCAAAAATGCTTTGTAGCGGAATCTGACAAAAGCAATTGTTGATTCTAAAATTCGAGAAAGGATTTTTTGGCGATCAAACAATATTTTCTTGATTACAAAATACGGATCAAGTCAGTCAATGTCAAGTGAAAGTCTAAGTTTGAGGCTGTGAAAATCAATTCAAAACTGGACAAAGTTGACAAAAAGTAGCTTCAAAGTCAATCGTCCTCATCGCTCTCGATAACAACTCCACGCTTCCGTTCATTCTGGACAATTTTCACATTACCATGAAATATTTGGAATGTGCACCTGCTGATGGATCCTATGTTTTCAACTGTAAAAAATTGGCGCGGTGGAAGACAGTAACGGATCACTTGACTGATCAATAAATGAAATTGTGGTGATTGTTAATGCAAGACACACCTCAGTACACTCTTTTATGCAGCATCGATCAATTGATGGATATTTTTCATATCAACCAATGCATTTGTATTACTTACTGTTAAGGTGATTTGCTGGTTTTGCACTGTGCTTCTCTTACTACGAATAAAAATTTTCCCCTCTGTGAAAAACAGCACCTGAAGTAATGATATTAAAACAAATTTGACTGAAGAGAAACGCTATTGGAATTTTTGCTTGCGGTTGCTTCTTGCTGAGATGAGACTCCATGTTGTAAGAACATGTATAACATAAGCAGTATGCATGTTGCTGAGTTTGACCTCCTCACGGAGAGCCTCAGTGTGGTGGATGTTAAACTTGTGCTAACTCACTTTGATTTTCATTCAATTGCCAGCTTTATCACATTGCCCCCTAACTGTGATATCTCAATGTAAATTCTGTAAAAAGAGATTTTTTAGTGCTTTCTTCCCCCTTTCACAAAGATGGCATTTTAAAACTCGCCCCAGTCCTCTCTTTAAAAATTGGAGGAAAAGCATCAATTTGTTCAACTCTACCACAAAAATGAGTGCAGTGACCCCCAATTTTTTATTTCATGATTTTAATAAGAAAAGTGGTTCCTTTCAATGGAAAATAAAATGGCATAAATCTTTGTTTTTAAGCAGTTGATGATCATATACTGCACCAATTACAGTGCATACATGTGACTCTCCACAGTTTTGAGTCATCTAGTTTTTTAAACTTGACCAAATCATTCAGCTCTGAGNATAACATAAGCAGTATGCATGTTGCTGAGTTTGACCTCCTCACGGAGAGCCTCAGTGTGGTGGATGTTAAACTTGTGCTAACTCACTTTGATTTTCATTCAATTGCCAGCTTTATCACATTGCCCCCTAACTGTGATATCTCAATGTAAATTCTGTAAAAAGAGATTTTTTAGTGCTTTCTTCCCCCTTTCACAAAGATGGCATTTTAAAACTCGCCCCAGTCCTCTCTTTAAAAATTGGAGGAAAAGCATCAATTTGTTCAACTCTACCACAAAAATGAGTGCAGTGACCCCCAATTTTTTATTTCATGATTTTAATAAGAAAAGTGGTTCCTTTCAATGGAAAATAAAATGGCATAAATCTTTGTTTTTAAGCAGTTGATGATCATATACTGCACCAATTAC
Source organism: Porites evermanni (assembly GCA_942486025.1). Taxonomy (NCBI): domain Eukaryota; kingdom Metazoa; phylum Cnidaria; class Anthozoa; order Scleractinia; family Poritidae; genus Porites; species Porites evermanni. The sequence goes on along the minus strand of CALNXI010002369.1, from coordinate 31,540 downwards.
AGTGCATACATGTGACTCTCCACAGTTTTGAGTCATCTAGTTTTTTAAACTTGACCAAATCATTCAGCTCTGAGCTGTTCCCAAGTTTTAAGTTTTAAACTTAAAGCGAAAATGACAGGGAAAGGAAAATTCATCAATTATGCCAAAAAGTTGTTGATTGTAAAAGTAGAAATTCTGTCAACAGATTGCATGTGAAGTAAACCTTCAAATTGTTGAAGTGCCTCTATAAAACAGATCTCACACACCCATTTATCACACCAGATCATTTTGGGTCTATTTTTCGAGTAAGAAAAACCCAGAAGGAACATAAAGGAATAATACATTTTTAATCATTGATGGGATGTGTAAACAAACCACTAGTTTGTTAGAGGCATATTATGTTCAATAAATTTGCCTGGTTAACATTCAAAAAGTACAAACTAGACGCAAGGCAGAACACTAATTGAAATTATGAAGTATAAGGTGACTTAATCAAATTTAGACCCCTACAAGAACTAGGCACACAAACGGCTGGCAGTTTTAAGAATTGGCAGAGTTGTGGAAAAGGTTTTATTATTTCCAAGCGTGAGGCATCAAACTGCTACAATGCTCACAGAAAACAATGGATTTCTTGAGGAAGCCGGTTTGATAAAGGAGGTGTCTGATGGCAAATTTTAATGACTATTGCCAGCCAGGGAAGGGGGGTGTCATTTTCCCATTGCAAATGATCAGAAACGCTTGCAAACAACAAGATGTGCATTTTATCACCCATAATTCGTTAAGTTAACATTGTCTCTTGTATAATATGGTATAAAAGTCCAGGAACCATCATATTCTAGAGAAAAGTTAATGACAAAGGCACCTGTGGGGAGGCAAATATGTTTCATGTTAAAAACAAAGAAAAATGCTGCAATGAACCTTCTGGAAGTCTAGGTGTCAATGTACAATGTGGTAAGTAAGATTTCAGGTCTAAAATAACCAAATGGTATTAACTAGCCAGCATGTTGGAGCTTGAAATGACTTAGATGCAGCTTTAAGCCACTTCAATTTATTGATCTTGAAGTTATTAATTTTCGTTGTGTAGTATTGTCCATGCCCTTTACACAGTTTTTTTCAATCTGTTAGGTAAGGCTGTCCTTACAAAAATATCATGCATTGAATTGGTCATAAATAATAGTAGATTTTATTGGACGTGGAATTTTTTTCATTATTTTATCTAAATCAACTACTAGGAAAGAAAAAGGAATCTGATATTATGAGCTACATGTATTAGTAATACAACTGTATTGGGAGCTGCATTTGACCTTAAACCAAAGGTAGAACAAAGATTAAATGGACAAACCCGAGTGGGATGCATATAAATATCATCTACTATAGTGTAATGTCAGCTCAATAGAAACATTTGCAAGTTGAAAAACAATGGAGAGAAGTGCTTGAATGTATTTTTTGAAATTGCTGAATCCTTTGCAGGGACAAGAGTTTTGGCTAGGTCTTAGTAACTGTGCAGGCATCTGGGTAGTGTGTTCACTGTTGTATGCTGTCCAGCATTCAGAGTAGTTGAGCTTAAGTCCAGACATCCACTATGCTGGGCATGAATCATGGTTGTAGGCTTATGTATGTACTCTGTGGAAATCATCAAACTGCTTGTCATGACTCACTTCTAGTTTTTTATTCAGGTACATTGTGAATCATTTTGGTCTTGAGATTGCAATTGATCTTGTGAGGGCTGTTGATCTTGAGTCTGTGGAGATTCTGGGCAGGATCATGCAGTTCCCTTGTTGGATGGTGAGAATGAAGCAGCATGCTTGACAGCAGACTTAATCAGCATTGTGTGATGGGAGAAAATTTTGATCCAGCTGCAGCGAAGTCCAGTTGTTTCTCTTTAACCCATCCATGTTGGCTAGTTGAACACAACCCGTGGGAAGGTTTTCGTTGCATGATTTGGCCCTGTAGATATCCGAGTCTGTCGAAGTGAAGAATCTGGTAAACAGGGAATCAAGAGTCTGATAGTGCAACTTAAGGTGGGCCTAATAAGTGATAAAGGCTACCACAGAGATGCTGGTGTTGTTTTACATTATTGACAGGGCCAGCATCTGCCTCGAGTGTTAGCAGCCATAATTTCATCCCAGGCTTGTTGGAAATGGTGAATGACCTGACGTCATCCATTAAATTGTTGAAGAACTGTTCATGACAAGAATTTTTCAGGTAAAACTTGTGTCTTGCTTGTTTGTTTTCCTAACTTTACCCACAAGCTCCTGAGGGACTAAAAGGGAGCATTCAAAGCCCCGGGTTAGTTTTGATGTCGTAGGATCTAATTGGAATCTCTCTATTCCAAAACAATCATCAAGTTATAGTTGATGTTTTTGGGAAAGTCACCCACCCTTGGTGGCAAATACAGGTTTCCTGCTTAATTTTCACTCAGGTGTTACATGTTCTGAGGTAAGGGGAGTAGAGTCGAAAGGGAAATCCCGATGTTTGTAGGATGGTACAACCCTGATTCGGGGCCACTCTTCCTCCAGGTCAGACCTATGGCCCTTCAACCCATGATCGCGGTAGTGGGGGTACTTGTGCCTGTGTCTGGGTGTTTCTTCTTCCATGCACATTTTATAGCAGGAAGTCAATTTGTCTCTTATGAACATGAAGCACCAGGGGAGAGAGACCAAGGGGTGGGAGGGGAAAACTTTTTATCATACCAGAGCTTTTGTGGACCACTTTTGTCTTTGCTTCTTTTCTCCAAGCATCAATTTTTTTCTGAATAATTGGGTGAGCAACAGAAGCTCTTGTTCTTGCTGTCATTGGGCTAGAATCTTAGCTACCTTACACACCAACAAAGTAGCATTTTTGCATCCACTGAAAAGGCATCCCTAGGGTCCAAGGGCATCACCAACTCCAAACACTGCATTTTATGTTAATGTAGGGATGCCTTTTATGGTATTCTACAAATGCTACTCAGTTGCTCTGTTAGGGAGAAAAGGGGGAGGAAATTATCTATGATGATTTCAATTTTCTTTGCCCATGCATTGAGAACAGCCAGGAGTTTCGTGTAGGTCATTCAATCAATTCCTTACAATTTGATGCTAAAAGCCAGTATGATTTTGAAGTGGTAAATTGTTGGTTTTTGTGGCTCTTTTCTCTCTTTTACCCAGTGTTTGCTTTCTGTCAGAGAGGCAAAGGAAGTTATATTCCCCTACTACCAAACCTTGCCACAAACACTGCTACCACTGTGGCCTTTGATGAAGTGAGGGAAAACCGAAGTAGTCCACAATATGTCTGGTATAGTAACGTGCAACCCCCTTCCACCCCTTGGTCTCTCTTACACAGTGCCTCATGTTTGTAAAAGAGACAAAATGACTTCCTGCTTTAAAATGTGCTTTGGGAAGAAACACCCAAACACTGGCACAAGTGCTCCTACCACCGTGATTTATGGGTTGAAAGGGTAGTATGTCTGCCCTGGAGTAAAAGTGGCCCTAAATCAGGTTTGAACCATTCTCAAACATTGGGATTTTCCTTTTGACTCTACTGCCCTTCGTCAGAACATGTAATACCTGGGGAAAAATTTGGCAGAAAACCTGCATTTGCTCACAAGGGTGGGTGACCATACCCAGAAAAAACATCAACAATACCTTGGTGAGTGTAGAGTAATTCCAATTAGATCCTACAACATCCAAAACAACCTAGAGCTTGCTTGCTCAATGGTATGTGCTCAGTGGCTCTTGGATAAAAGTTTGGGCAACAACCAAACAAGAGACAAGTATTACCTGCAAACTTCCTGAACAGTTCTTCAACAATTTCTTGGACAACAGTCGAGTCATTCTCCACTTCCAACAAGCCAGGGAGGAAAGGATGTCTGCTAACATTCATAAGGCAGATGTTGGTTGCATCTAGTGGTAGCCTTTACCTCCTGTTGGGTCCACCTCAAGTTGCACCAAGAGACCCTTGATTCTCTACATGGTTACCACATTCTCCACTTTGACAGACTCAGTTGTCTACCACAGATGAAGGCCAAATCTTGCGAAGGACACCTTCCCATGGGTTGTGCTCAAGTAGCCAACATGGATGAGTTAAAGAGAAACAAAATCATGGACTTTATTGCAGCTGGATCAAAACTTTCTCCTTCTGCACCATGGCTGATTAAGTCTGCTGTTTAGTATGTCACTTCATTCTCAACATCCAACAAAGGAACTGTGTGATCCAGCCAAGAATCTCCACAACCTTAAGATCAACAACCTTCAAAAGATGAATTGCGATCCCAAGACCAAAATGATTCATGATGTCCCTGAAGACAAAAAGTGGAGGTGAGTTTATGACTAGCAGTTTGATGATTTCTACAGCATACATAGGTAAACCTACAGCTATGATCCATACCCAACATAGTGGATATCTGGACTAGATCTGAACTACTCTGAATGTTAAACAGCATACAACAGTGAACACATACCCAGATGCTTCAAAGTTACTGAGACGCAGCCGATGCTCTTATCTCCACAAAGTATTCAGCAATTTCAAAAAATTTATTCGAGCATTTCTCTCTATTTTTAATGTTTTTATCGAGCTGACATTACATGCAGTAGATTGAATACGCATCCCACTCGGGTTTGTCTATTCAGTGTTTATGCTACCTTTAGTTTAAGGTCAAAGGAGCTCCCAATATGGTGAATAAACAGTATTCATTCATAAGCTGAAAACAGTCATGAGCTAGTAAGCTAGAAATTGGCACAGATGGAGGAGGCACACTAGTAGCTTGCGCATACATCAGGGAAAGTACTGACAGTTATAGAGTAAGTATGTCAGAAAAAATCTTGATTCACTTGAAGAGGGACTGCATGGAATCGTTGGGTAATGATAATAATTCTATTTTTTGTGCCCACAAGTAAGATATGGTTAGGATAACGTAAAACAGTGACTACTTAAATAGATTTTGTGACATTTATTGTACAGTCATACTTCAATACTCTTTTGCATTCTGTGTTATCATTGACATTCAGTGGAGCAGCTCAAAAAAAACTTCAAAAATGCTTTGTAACGGAATCTGACAAAAGCAATTGTTGATTCTAAAATTCGCGAAAGGATTTTTTGGCGATCAAACAATATTTTCTTGATTACAAAATACAGATCAAGTCAGTCAATGTCAAGTGAAAGTCTAAGTTTGAGGCTGTGAAAATCAATTCAAAACTGGACAAAGTTGACAAAAAGTAGCTTCAAAGTCAATCGTCCTCATCGCTTGATAACAATTCAACGCTTCCGTTCATTCTGGACAATTTTCACATTACCATGAAATATTTGGAATGTGCACCTGCTGATGGATGCTATGTTTGCAACTGTGAAAACTGGAGTGGTGGAAGACAGTAACGGATCACTTGACTGATCAATCAATGAAATTGTGGTTGAACGAGCAGTGACGTCTGTAGTCAAGCGAGTTACTACTTCAAACCTTTGATTATGGACACTTGATAAAGTATCATCTCTGGATCTGGAAAGATCTGCTCTGCTGAGGGTCAACGACATCCTCTTTTGGTGTTTAACACTGGCAGACTTGAAGGACTGTAAACTCTCCGTGCTTTTGTGGCCATTCAGTTGGGCTACAAAGTTCTCTGGAACATCAGCATCAAGGAACCTCGAAATACAGGATTTACTGACAGAATGATTAGTTACTTGTTTTCCTTCTCCGTGAAGGCCAGCAGTCTTCGCTGTTGCGGACAGAAACTTTCCTATTTCATTTTTTTCGAGGGGTGCCTTCATAAACCAAACTTTTTCATTTGAGCATCAATTAGGCCGGACCGCCAAGTAAAATGGTGATTCTGGTGTGTTCATTTCCACTGTGGAATTTTTTGTAAAAACTGACAGGACATCTTGCTGTATTAGTGGCATAAATCTTTGGTTGGAATGCTCTTTGGTGTCCTCCTCTCCTCTCCGCTCAGCCAACCAGCGTAACTTACGACTTTCGTCTCTTGCTCAGAAACCAAAGTGTAGGGACAAAAACAACCACTCAGTTCTTTGAAGCGCAACTAGATTGGAGTCACTGAATTCTTCTCCTTCAAAAAGAGCATCCTCTTTGAGTTTGTTGATGGCCTGAGCAGCTTGCAGTTTGTTTTCTTTGTCGTGCTCGTGAACAAGCGACTTTGGCTTTGCTGCAAGGACTTTTGTGGATTTTTCAAACTCATTGTCCTTGAGTATGTTAAATAGATATTTCTTCTCACTTAAGTATCGCTGTATACTGCGCTGAAAACTGGAAACTGTTGCTGGTTCGTACTCTTCTCTGTTTTTCTTGTGTGCATTCAAAAAAAATTTTGACAAGAAGTGGTCAAGCTCGGACGTAGGTAAGCTTTCAGTTTTCTCATTTTTCATACTAATAGCTTCCATGTAGCAGAGAAGGGTGTTCATATCAGTAGCCGTCTTCTTGTTTGTGTTTGCACTTTTCTGTTGGTTGATGAAATCATGTATGGCCTTCATAGTGGATATCTGGACTAGATCTGAACTACTCTGAATGTTAAACAGCATACAACAGTGAACACATACCCAGATGCTTCAAAGTTACTGAGACGCAGCCGATGCTCTTATCTCCACAAAGTATTCAGCAATGTCAAAAAATTTATTCGAGCATTTCTCTCTATTTTTAATGTTTTTATTGAGCTGACATTACATGCAGTAGATTGAATACGCATCCCACTCGGGTTTGTCTATTCAGTGTTTATGCTACCTTTGGTTTAAGGTCAAAGGAGCTCCCAATATGGTGAATAAACAGTATTCATTCATAAGCTGAAAACAGTCATGAGCTAGTAAGCTAGAAATTGGCGCAGATGGAGGAGGCACACTAGTAGCTTGCGCATACATTAGGGAAAGTACTGACAGTTATAGAGTAAGTATGCCAGAAAAAATCTTGATTCACTTGAAGAGGGACTGCATGGAATCGTTGGGTAATGATAATAATTCTATTTTTTGTGTCCGCAAGTAAGATATGGTTAGGATAACGTAAAACAGTGACTACTTAAATAGATTTTGTGACATTTATTGTACAGTCATACTTCAATACTCTTTTGCATTCTGTGTTATCATTGACATTCAGTGGAGCAGCTCAAAAAAAACTTCAAAAATGCTTTGTAACGGAATCTGACAAAAGCAATTGTTGATTCTAAAATTCACAAAAGGATTTTTTGGCGATCAAACAATATTTTCTTGATTACAAAATACAGATCAAGTCAGTCAATGTCAAGTGAAAGTCTAAGTTTGAGGCTGTGAAAATCAATTCAAAACTGGACAAAGTTGACAAAAAGTAGCTTCAAAGTCAATCGTCCTCATCGCTTGATAACAATTCAACGCTTCCGTTCATTCTGGGCAATTTTCACATTACCATGAAATATTTGGAATGTGCACCTGCTGATGGATCCTATGTTTGCAACTGTGAAAACTGGAGTGGTGGAAGACAGTAACGGATCACTTGACTGATCAATCAATGAAATTGTGGTCGAATGAGCAGTGACGTCTGTAGTCAAGCGAGTTACTACTTCAAACCTTTGATTATGGACACTTGATAAAGTATCATCTCTGGATCTGGAAAGATCTGCTCTGCTGAGGGTCAACGACATCCTCTTTTGGTGTTTAGCACTGGCAGACTTGTAGGACTGTAAACTCTCCGTGCTTTTGTGGCCATTCAGTTGGGCTACAAAGTTCTCTGGAACATCAGCATCAAGGAACCTCGAAATACAGGATTTCCTGACAGAATGATTAGTTACTTGTTTTCCTTCTCCGTGAAGGCCAGCAGTCTTCTCTGTTGCGGACAGCACAGGAAAAAATAACGGATTCCCATTTTTGGATATTTTTGGGTATTTAAAGAATACCCACAAAAATCCCAAATTTGGAAGAGTGAGACAAGACCCAATCTGGGAACTTGGTTGGGAATTCGCTGGTTGGGACTTGTCTCACTTTGCCAAATTTGGGATTTTTATGGGTATTCTTTAAATACCCAAAAATATCCAAAAATGGGAATCCGTTATTTTTTCCTGTG
>CALNXI010002369.1:0-19465 GCA_942486025.1 Porites evermanni | reverse complement strand
ATTGTGTATTCCCACAAAAAGACATCTTGAAATTGATGCATGAGCTTTTTGAGTTGGTGATGCCCTTGGACCCTCGAGTCTGTCTTGGTGCCTTTTTGTGGGACTCAGTTACTGTATGAGGTACATGTCGAGGGAGTATCCTGAATAAATTGATGACCCACTAAATATACTTTTATTCTTGTTTACATGAGTTTAGATGGGCATGGTAGCGTAGCAAAGAGAATTGTTTTCTCCCTCTTTTACCTCCCACAGTATCTGAATAGCAATTGTGTATTCTCACAAAAAAACAATCTTTAAATCAATGCATGAGCTTTTTGAGTTGGTGATGCCCTTGGACCCTCTGGATGTTTTTTTGTGAGACTCAGTTACTGTGTGAGGTAGAGGGATTGCCCTGAATTATTTGATGACCCACTTAATATACTTATATTCTTGTTTACATGGGTTAGATGGCCATGGAGGCATCTCAAATGGAATCGTTTTCTCCATCTTTTACCTCCTACAGCATCTGAATAGCAATTGTGTATTCCCACAAAAAGACATCTTGAAATTGATGCATGAGCTTTTTGAGTTGGTGATGCCCTTGGACCCTCGAGTCTGTCTTGGTGCCTTTTTGTGGGACTCAGTTACTGTATGAGGTACATGTCGAGGGAGTATCCTGAATAAATTGATGACCCACTAAATATACTTTTATTCTTGTTTACATGAGTTTAGATGGGCATGGTAGCGTAGCAAAGAGAATTGTTTTCTCCCTCTTTTACCTCCCACAGTATCTGAATAGCAATTGTGTATTCTCACAAAAAAACAATCTTTAAATCAATGCATGAGCTTTTTGAGTTGGTGATGCCCTTGGACCCTCTGGATGTTTTTTTGTGGGACTCAGTTACTGTTTGAGGTGGAGGGAGTGCCCTGAATGATTTGATGACCCACTTAATATACTTATATTCTTGTTTACATGGGTTAGATGGCCATGGAGGCATCTCCAAGGGAATCGTTTTCTCCCTCTTCTACCTCCTACAGTATCTGAATAGCAATTGTGTATTCCCACAAAAAGACATCTTGAAATTGATGCATGAACATTTTGAGTTGGTGATGCCCTTGGACCCTCATTATTTATTTTATTATTTTTATTATTTATATTATTTACTGTCATTATTTATTTAATTTTTTTATGACTCTTTATTTATTTATTATTATTTTTTATTTATTTGTTTTTTTGTGAGAATGCACAATTATTGCTATACAGATACTCACATGCAACCTGATGCACAGATGGGTGAAGAAAAAGCCAATGTGGTTTGTAATACCCTTGCCAGTAAATTGTTGTATGTGGCTGTCCTTTGTTGTCTTTTACCCAGTTCTTCCCCTATGTCACTGAGACAGATCAAATGCCCCCCTTGTTACATGTGTTAGCATAAGCTTCAGGGTAAGGGGATTTCTTTCTTTATGCACATTTTATAGTAGAGTTATGTCAATTTGACTCTGACAAAAGTAAAACACTTACTGGAAAGACGAATGGAGGCAGAGCACATTGACTTTTCCTCATCCACCTCTAGGTTATTTCTCATATGGTACATCCCCATTCTGTTAATTTTACAATAGAAGAAATGGAAATTCTCATGGACAATTTTCTCTCCTCTTTTACTTCTTTAAGTAGCTAGGCAGCATATATTTGTCCCCCAGGAAAAACATACTGATGTGAATTATGAGTTGCTGATGCCCTTTGGACGGCAAGATGCTTTTTGGTGGGACCTAGTTACTGTAAGAGATGGAAGAGGATTAGAGGATTCTCTATGGTTATTTCCTGTGGTCACTGCAACAATTTTGTATAGTTTATGTAGTGACAGAGGAGGAAAAGCTAATTTGTGCTGGCGAACTATCGGATACGGCCATTCATCGGTCTCTTTCACCAAGTGCTTTTAATTATTTTACTATGCATGTAGCTTTACACTTCCACTGTGCAAAATGTGTGTTTATAACTGCTCTCACCCTGGTATAAGAGCTGCCACCATTGTGAGTGTGGTCCTAAGGAGTGTGTGATGATTGGTGTGAGGTGTACCCCTGACGTAGAAGTAGCTTTAATATTGGTTACACCATCCTGATGTTGCACTTGAAATTTTCCATACTACTACTACTCCACTGATCTATTCTGGGAGTGAATGGTAAAACTTGTTTGAAAATCAACCAGGAAGCCAAAAATCTGATTAGATCCTTGCATGATCCAATAAATCACTAGTTTTACTTGTTCCTTGCTGGCATGCACAATAAAGGTTTCGGGATGAAATGATGGACATCTATCACACGTACAAGTTGCATAGTGGCCAAGTCAAGGAAAAGATAATTTTCCCTATGACAAATTTCATGACTTTCTGGGCTGATGTAACACAAAACCTTTATGCCCTGGCCACTTTCCTTGGTAACTTAGATTTTCACTTGCTTAGTTGACTACCTGCTCCATTGAGGAAAGAATGTTTTGCTGCAATTAGTTTTATCAGAGATTTTGTTACATGTAAACCCAAATTATTATTTACACTTCTCGTTCCAAGGATGGCAGAGCCTGCTGTACAGTCCACAAAATAATGTGATGGTGTTTTCATTTGACAGTTTTAAGGTGTGATCACTAAAACATGTGTTCTCAAGTGGAGATTCAACACCAATTTATGATCCAAACCAAGTGTGAAAAAACAAAACAAAACAAAACAATGATAAAAACAATGAAGATTTGTGCTGTCCCAAATGAGAAACACTCAGCTAGTTTGTTACTTTGTGACAAGCAAGTTAATCCCAACAGCTGTTTGTATATCCCTACAAATTTACAGTTCAAGGACAAATCCAACATTTTTGCTTGTACACAGGATTTAGCAGACTTATAGTTTTGAATTGAACTTTGGAGGTCCGGTGTAAATTCTGTTTCTTTAATGACATTTTATGGTTCTGTGGCCATGATTATCAGTGTCTGCAACTTCAAATTGCTCTGTTTTGAGGGATATAGGTGGCCTACCACAACATTATATAAAATATCTGCTTTATGACTAATGAGTGATATAAATGAAGTCTCTATCAATAAAGATGGGATCATACGTTTCATCAGCTAAGTAGGCATTAGCTTTTACAAATTTTGTTTCTCACAGCGAAGAAGCAATTACAGTACTGCTCAAAAGTTAGTTGAGAGTCACTTGGGTCGCGATCCTTGATCCTCAAGACTCGATTCTCGAAACTTTTGAGGATGAGTCTCGAGTCTTGATGATCGAGGATCAAGGATTGAGTTTCAAATTTTGAGTAGAGAACTTGTCATGAAAGCTCACTCTTTAAAAGTGTACACTTACCTTTCATTCTAAAAATTACCACTCCATGCATTGGGTGAGACTTGTTCAGTTTTATGTAAACAAAGCTTGTGCTCTGAAAGTGAAAATGTTCGCCTCTGGTGTCCTGTTAGTAGTCCTTTTGAAACGTTCTTTTTAGAAGTGAAGGTGAGATACATATATGTAATATCGGTGAAAACTGAGCCTTTGTTTGATATAAACAACAACGAAACAACTCATAATAGAAACGACCGTATTAACATCACTTGTGCACAGTGTACAGCCATAATTTTTTTGATTTTTCATCGTTCATACGTCAGACTGGTGGTAAAAAAGAGCCTCTTTTTGAAAGCGAACAATATCTAAATGACTCTGTAGATAATGGTACTCAAACCAAATTTTTCAACCATAAATCTTCTTTAATTGTTCTAAAACAAGATCACAGATTCACACGCTTTGAAAACTAGATCTTATCTATCTCACAAATCGATACCATGAGGTCTGTCTGTCTGGCAAACTCTGAATCATGTGACAACTACTTTTCCAATTTCTGCGGGGTTCTCGTGCATTCCTTGTCACTTTCTATCCTTCGAATGAAACAAGTTTGAATGTTTTTTAATACTCAGATGATCGTGTGTTGAAATGTCGCTTCAGCAAACAAAGTTTTCGGTGACGTCAGCTAGATTTGCACAAAAGCCAGTTTTATATTATAGTTCACGGAGTCACTGAGCTGCATTTTTGAATGAACATGGCGAATGAAAAGTTACATACCGGTATAATGGAAAATTTAATAGCTCAAATGCTCGTGAAAATGTCACTTTTTGTTACAAGTAGAGTTTTCCGTGAAATTATTGTCTACATGAAGATTTGCATATTTTACATATAGTAACAGCGTAACAAGCCAATCATTTTTTTTTTAACAAATCACAATATTACGTGTGTGATAGAGAATAGTAAACTAATCATTCACATTTGTTATCATTATTTTTGTGTTATAAGCTATCAGCTTGTGTATTTATTAAAACAGATCGACTGTTGAATTCTATGGAGGTGATGGCTTGAAATCAACAAAAGCCTCTGTTACTGAGTTTTGCTACAAATGCTTATATTCATCCCTTGAGGAACTCACAAACATTAGAGCAATACGTTTCCTATGGTGTAATACAAGCACTGTTCAGATAGCAAAATCCCACAAAATAAGCCACTTTTTTTAACCCACATGACAACCCCCTTGGCCGCTATGTACAATCAAACATACATCCTAGTATGGCAAGTGGTTTTGTGACAGGAATTTAAAGATTGTGTTGTTTAGTGTAAATTCCAGAAAAGAAGCTGAGAGGCCAAGCAGCTTGGATGGTAAAAGTTCATACTGGGAATGCTAGTGATAGTCTCCTTAGGTAAGCATGTTTACGTAATAAGAAATAGCTTAGTTCTTTCACCTCCAATGGTGGCACACAAACAAATCCAATTTTGTTTTATTAATTCTAAGGAATAAGATAGTACTTTGCAAAAATTTATGCAAAGAGGATTCATTGGAATAGTTGATAGAATTTCATCCACAAAATTATTATTTTTAAGGATTAGATTGAAAAATGATCCTGTCATACCATGGTCTTGGTCTATTGGTGTGAAAGGGTTAAATTGAATGTATGCTGTTCTTACCACTTCTTAAAACAAAGGAGACAGCAGTTAATTCTATGAGCAAACGTAGTTAGAAACTCGTAAAGTTTTTTTTAGCTAATATGAAGTGAACAAATTTACTGGCATTTGACAATTTACTTCAGCCAAAGTCAAACCCTGGCCTTGCTGCTGTTTATCTGTTGTGAACTTTGTAATTTAAGGCCATGACTCATCATAAACTACGCGATCTCTCACTACCATATGGAAAATCTTGTACTTGATCAAAATTTTGGATCTAGAGATGCTCTGTGTATGACTTAAGTTATGTATAAGGTGCATAACTGTTAAGTCACTTGTAGGATAATGGAATTTATGTTTGCTTTATTCAGATAACATAATTCAGAGCTTTTCTCTTTGGTTTGTGCTTTGTGCAAGCCAAAGAATGAAGTTGACATTGTTTGTACAAACATGTAACACTGCTGGAACAAAATAAACTCCAGCAAATAATGAAATGAAAACACAAAGTGGCACATAAGTCACTTTCGATTTACTTGAGGCTTTCTAGTCAGTTAACCTGGTCTGCCATCAAGTCTACTGATTTTGGTAATATAAAAGTTACCAGAATCTTTGATTTACACAAAAATAGCTGGTGATTACTATTCTAAGAATTCATATATCTACAATTCTATTGAATGCTTGATCTGCTGATGCATTAATCTACCGATCTAATGTTTCACTGATCTATACATGTACTTGTGCATCGATGTACAGTTCCACTGTCATGACCTACTTATCCATTGACCTGTCAATTTAACAGTCCACTTTGCTATCGATTTTAGTGATCCTTTGATCCACTCGTTTATTGATTTATTGCATATGCTTCATCATTCCCATGACCCAAGGACCTAAAAATCTACATTTTAATAAATTTTTCAGTACGGTGAAACCTCAGGACCTTCCCAAGTATCCGCTTAATAGAGGTTTCACTGTATTTATCTTTATTAATGAACTACAGTACGTATTTCAGTGATGTAATTGAATACTACGTCTGTCAGTTCAGTCGGGTGTCTGCTTAATAGAGGTTTTTAACAATAAAAATTAGCCAAATACAATGTATTTTGGTGTCTGCCTCTGCTGAATAGGGGTTTGTCATTAAGGGAAATGTAAGTCATTAATTTCGGTACCCGGCTTAGTGCCTGCTTAATAGATGGTGTTCACTTAATTGGGAGTCTGCTGTTAAAACTGTATCATAATCTGTCACAGTGAAAAACTATCTTTGCAGTGAAGAATGAAAGAGTTTTAAATAAAAATAATGCAGAATGGGTTTGCTATAAGATACATTATGCAACTAATTGCTACGGGAAAGAAAAAATGTTGGTCAAGAAGTCAAGTGATAGAAAGCAACTGATCGGACTGTGGAGTCTCCAGTCTTCAAGTTCTCCACAAGTGTTTTGCTAATAGCAATTTAATAAGCACAACACAAATACTTAATGTTATTATTATTGGTACTTTTATTAATCCAATACAATAACAGAATGAATTTTACATTATCGCATATAAATGGCAAAAGAGAAAGAGAGATATCTACAGGTGCCATCAGGAAAAAATAACGATCAATACAATAAAACATGAAGTTTATTTAAATCTTTCAGTTATAAAATGCCTATAATTAGCTTCTGAGCTAGCTGAGATAGGCACAAGAGAAGAAGAAAACACAATGACAGAAAGTAAATAAAGAATACAAAACCAGGTGCAGTCTAGTTTGTATAATATTCAATAACTTTGTTAATCAATTGTGCAATGAGAAAAACGTGATTTATACTTGCAAAAAAGAAAGAAAAAAGTGCAAAAAGAACATAGCAAAGGTAAAGAGGATAACAGAAATGTTACAGTGATTCACCTAGGGGGAATATAGCTTATATTAATGTACACTTACCCTATTTTTATTTATGGTTTCTTATTGACTTTGCTCAGAAAATATAGTGACAAAGCAAAAAGAAATGATTAAAAAAGAAATAAAGAAAATAAACTACAGAGAAAGAGAGAGAGAAAAAAATACAGTGATAAAACATAACAGTGCCACTTAGTTACAAATCTGCTTTATTATAGGTCCACTTAATTACAGATCTCTGCCATTTACATTAACAAAAGTATTGTAGGTACCTAAAGACTGAATTACTTATATTTTTTTTAATCGTTCTTTGTGGTGTAAAACCAAAAGAACAGCAGTGTGAGAAATTGTTCCGATTTGAATTAGCTGAAATTTGACTGCCTTTTGGGTAGAAATAGATCTAAAATAAATACAATTAAAAACACAGAAAGTAGTGGACAGGAAAAAAGACAAAAAAGTACACAAAAAAGGTAAAATTATGGATATGAAAAATGAGAGAAATGAATGAATGATGATAATCTTTATTGAGGATGCCAGCTTCACCTAAACCAGTGATTTTCGAGAGAGTCCTCTTAGACTAAAATTACTTTTGAAAATAATCATTATTTACGAGTTGAAAGTTGAAAAAAGTTTACATAATAAAAGTTTAAAAAAATGGTAAAAGTTCTAAAAAGTGAGATGTTCATCACTAAATTAGAATTAAGAAACGAAAATCATACATTTAATAGCATACAAGTAGGTAGTAAGTATTTACTTATTGACAGGTACTTTAAAAGTGACTTTGAAGAGGTTTCGTTTAAAACTGGATAAAGAGGCAGCTTCCTCAAGCGACAAATCAAGGGAATTCCACTCATTTGCAGGAAAGTTGATACTGGTCCAATTAAATGGCCCCACCTTTTTCTGGCTGCGGTTTTCCTAAGATTGTTCAGTGATTGCTGCTTGGGCTTTCTTTAAACCGGTCGACATTTCAGTAGACTGAGTGCTGGTGAAATTTGCACCTTGTCTGAAATTTCTAATGTTGCTGTACGTTGTTCTAGGCTATTAGTTTTTGTCGGTACTTTTGACTGATGTTTCTATCACATCAACGTTCAAAGATTTCATTCAGCTTTCCTGCCAACTTCTGAGTCATTGAGTGCTGTCCAGATTTTGATGTTATCTTCTAGATCAGCTGAGCCGGTTTTCTGTCATTTTTTTACCTTAAGTAAAGATATTTGAGTCTTCTGCGGTAGTCGATGTCCTATTCCTTCTTTTGTTTAATAGGTTGGAGATAAATTTGGCCATTTTCCGTTAACAGGAAAGCAGTTGGCAGGACAGTGCAGATAGTCTCTGCAAGCGTCTTCATGCTGCTACTACTCGTACCAGTCCCCTGGTCACTTTTGCCTTTCTAGGTTCATATATTAGTTTCAGGGGAACAAAATGCCTGTTGACTTGCTATCCAACTTATGAGAGATGCGCAGCTCGTGAATGTGGTAGAGTGCAAGCTACATGTTCATCCAAAATTGACTACAAAAATACTTATGATGTAAAGAGTAGTGACTGCAGAATTGGAAAGAAGAAATCCACTGTGAAAATACTTGCAATGAAAAATCACAGAAGTAATGGTAACATGCACCTGTTGACTCTTAAAAACGTGATCTTTTCTTTGTGAGATGTAGCCCAAATACTTGTGACAAACCAATTAATGTGGTAGAAACAAAGAACGTGAAATAAAGAACCAAGTCTTCATATCTCTAAAGAGGAATCCAAACCGAATTAAAATTTAAAAGGGCACTATAACCCGGAAGATAAAATACACAGCTACAAGTGTGGCTTTGGGGAAGTCTTAAATGTTGGGAATCTAACAAGGACATTAGTATCACCATGTCATCTTACCATGCCAGGTGTTGCAGCAGTTGCATACAAAACTTAAACAATTAAACGTTTGAATCACTGCCTTTAAAAATATCTGCGTACTACCAAGGATTAACTCAAAACCCAATGCAGGAAAAATCGGGTTGCATTAGTTGGTAATGAGGAAGAGGAGAGGGCTAATAATGATAATTTTTTAAGCCATGTGCATTATAACAGGTGAATTATCAGATGCTCATTACAGTAAGATTACAATACAAAACACAAATTATAAATAAAAGGACTATAAAGTGAAAATATGTAAGTAAATAAAAAAAACTGTTCAAATTACTCAAATTTAAAAGGTGGATCTTGAGATACATTAAAAGGTATTTATGTTTGCGATTGGACATAGTTCTTTAGGAGAAACAACACTGTACACTGTAACTACAACTGCCTTGATTGTAATGATGCCACAAACACACAAGTGTTTGCTACTGGAAAGCCACACTTGAAAAGTTTTTACCCCAAAAGATGTTACAACTACCAAAGCACCTGACCTATATGGATTGACTATAACCATTACCTCTACATCACTGGATTGAATGCTCAGCCAGGGTTTCTCCCTGTCTCATGGTCCCTCTGTGGCCTTTCATCTGGCCATTATAGCATTGCTGCCTTTCACTAGCTACCTTGCTTTTTAACTGGTTGTACATGCTTTGAGCTTTCTGATGGTGGTGTAAAAGGGTAGCTGCCAAGGCTTTGATTCAAGGTGTCATCAATGTCAACAATGACTTACTGTGTTCACAGAAAAGTTTTATAAAGTGGTCAAACAAATTGAATATTCTAACATTTTTGTCAGCACTGTTTCTGGATACTGACATTTGTCTAACTCTTTTTCTATATTTTCTCCAAAAATTCATTGTCAATTGTTTTGATAATGTAAATGTAAGGCTTAGGGGTGTAACGATTCATATTCCTTGTGAATTGATTTGATTTTGATTATTGCCTTCCGATTTCGATTATTTTGATTCGATTATGCAACTGTTTCTTAATTCTTATGACATAACGCGTAATGTAAACAACATGCAACCCTTAACCCTCTATTTGAGAACAGTTACAGGGACAGGAGGATTCACAGTCGCTTGGTCATTTATCGCCATGTTTGAGAACCTGACAAAGAGCGTGTCATACATGGTTTGCCTTATTTGGAAATCTCAAGGGGTGGTTGAAGGACAGCATTTTTAACAGGCAACGCAAAATGGTGCACGAGCTGCTATCGTCTTTGCTCGTCAATCAAAAATGCACATTTTAAAGAGTTCCGGATTCTGATTTTACAATATAATTACTCATAGTTACACCACTAGTAAGGCTCATATGGTGTTTGGCTCTTGCGTCACTGGTCGCCCATTTTCAGTGTGTGTTTCTTCACGCTCTTTGGTGCTCAGATTTGCTCAGACTTGCTCATCTCTGCTTTATGGGTCTCGGTGGGTAAGTGCTCAAGTCTGGTTCTGACACGCTGATTCATTAGCAGGTAGTATGGAGTCATCTTAGTTGCTGGGTGGTTAGTGCTTCTATATGCTTGGAGCATATCGTAGATTGTCTCGTGGGGTACTACATGGTCTTGTCTTGGGTTGGTAATAGATTTGTTAACCATCTTATTGAATCCCTCAACTTGACCTTGTGCTTTAGGATGAACAGGGGTGACTTGCTTGTGTTTAAATCCTGATTCTTGTGTGGAGACAGCAATCGTGTGTGGACTAAACGGTGGTTCGTTGTTTGGGAGGTGGAGGGGTTAGTATTCCTGCATTAAATTATTGTATTTGTCCAAGTGATCTGACGTCATAGTTCAGCACGACTAATTACCGCTAATTAGGGTAAATAATAGGGAAAGTTATTGTTACCTCATTGGGGGGTTAGGTGTACACGCAATAGACGGGAGTTTAAAAGCGTATATACTTTATGCATTGCAAGACAAGCAGCACAAGCCTCGAGAGCTATCAGAAAAACTTGGAGTTTCATTAGCCACCATCTATAAGATCAAGAAGGACGGATTCGAATGTTTAAAGAGAAAAAAGAAGAGAGCGAGCCCTGGACGACCGTGCAAGATCGATACAAGAATGGAAAGATTATTAATCTGACAATTGAAAAACCTTCGTCGCAAAAACCCTAACTTCACTTCAGGTAAACTGGTAGAGGCCTGGGGATTGCATAGAGGTCAAGTAAGCAATAGAACGGTGCGTCGTGTTCTGAACAAGGATGGATTTGGATACAGACAGGCGCGTAAAAAGGGGTTCTTTCCTCGAATGATATTGTATGTAGATATCTCTTTGCTAAAAAGATTCGCAAAGATAAACGGAGAGATGTGTGGACTTCCAAAGTGAACTTTTACTTAGACGGAGTGAGTTTCTATTACAAAAGAAACCCTGCGGGCCAGGCAAAAGCCCCGCAAGGCCCAATATGGAGGACAAAGAAGGAGTGTCTCGCTGAGGGATGCACAGCGAAGGGAAAGAAAGAGGGCAGTGGTGGAAGAGTTTTTAAGCTTTTTGTGGCTATTAGCTATATTAGCTATTAGCTACAACAAACGGGTTATAGCTTGCCAGCCTTACGAACACCTAGATTGACAGTTTTTTGAAAATTTTGTTAAAGCCAATTTTGCTAGTTTCTTACAAAAGCCAACAAACGGCCGTCCCACCTTTGGCTTCAAGATAGTGATCCAAGCCAGAACGCTGCAGGAGTGAAGAAGGCTTTAAGAAAACTTAAAGCCGAGTTGTTATCCATTCCTCCCAGAAGCCCAGATTTAAATCCTATAGAGAATTTGTTTCATTCAGTGAGGTGCGACCTCAGCCAACAAGCTTTATTACTCGCGAAAGCTACGATGAATTCCAAAGCCGAGTAATAACTACCTTTTTGTACTGGCCAAGCGAATCGATTGATAAAATTATTGACTCTATGAATAGTTGTATAGATTTAATCATTAAAAACAAAGGGAACAGAACAAAGTACTAAGCAATTGTGAATAGAAATGTATACAATGGTTGAGAATCAGTACTTGAAAATAGGAAATAAAAGGGATTACATTCTCTTATACAGTACAAAGCTGACGTCACTTCTGTTTGTCTTCAAGGTTAGTTTCGGTTTGTAAACCGTGTACTTTGGTGTTTATTTTGGGGACGATTCTTAGGCGAAGAAATTCCGTCGAGGAAGGGAATTATGTGTCCCGGCTACAGTACATAATCATTTGGACAAACAGAGCATATTGTTCTTAAAATGGCTATTTCCAAACGGTTAACAACGCTTTACTAGCTGCCTTTGAAGAATAGTTGAGTGACAGTCTTATATTTCAAGGGTTTGGATGTTAACCGTTGTAAAGGACGTGAATGTGCAGTTTTTTTGCTTCTGACTAGACCTTTGTAATGATAAGTTCTTGTAAACCATTGGAAAAAGTGAAAGATCTAGGAATAAATATTTTTCAACTACAGAAAATGCTCCAATTGTTGTAAACCGTTGTGCAACGCGACGGCACGCATGAAAAGTATTTTTATAAACCGCAAGTAATTAGCTTTGCAAAGCAACTTGGGCAAGGTGGTATTGCACGCTGACTTGTCTCAGGAATCTGCGCTCTTAGTTCAAATATTTTCCACCTGACGGCCATCATTTCACTTTCTCTATCATCTACCATGCCATTCTTCATGAACAAAAGTGACCGTTTAGTGGTACAGAAGATGGGAGTATCCTTTGTCAACTGAATATCTTGCATGAAATGTGTCTTGGGCGCTGGAAAATGTACTATTTCCCCTTCAAGCAAAAGCAATAAATGGTGCCATGGTAGCTACTGCTGTGACCATCGGAAATCGTTCAGAAAAATACATTCTTTGTCCTGTACACCTACCCACGCAAAGTTACCCATAGCTGTGTTACAGAAAGTGTTGTAAATTACACTTAGCGGCTTTAAAAGGAATGTCTTTGCACAATTTGCAGGTCCGATAATCATTATGTTCCTATATTTACCCCTCCCTTTCTCTAATGCGGTCATTATAGCCCTACCAAAAGTACGTTCCTTAAAGGAGCTGTGTCACGAAATTCAGCCAAATTAGGAAATTACAAAATGCCCGTTAAATTAGGAGAAACATAAAAATAACCACTTAAAACTTTAAAGAAAGGTTAAAATAACATAACAGAAACAACAGAGGCCATGGATGGGCAAAACTGAAGAAGATTGAAACGGATTGAAATTAGGGTTTTTGAAAACTGTTCAGCCTAACAGTTTTTCAAAGTTGATCCCTGCTGCTTGCAAATTCAAAAATAATGCTCAGGAGACATATTTGTTTGTCTCGGATCTCTGATTTTGTCATTTACCTTTAATTTCTCTGCTTACTTTAAGTTCCACAGCAATTGAGGGCGAGTCATTAGCAAGATTAAACAAAATGAACCGGACTGCCGTGACACAGCCCCTTTAATAATATATAGATTTAGCCAGGGCTAAAAGCGAAGCTCCCATTAATAAATTTATAATTTAAATCAAACAATAAACTTGTAATCCACAAAACAGTTAACTTTTAAGGGCACATATGTCACTTTTTAGGGAAAGCTAAGGCCAAGTGATTTTAGAGTGAAAAAAAAAAATCTTACATCGAGTTGATAGCCTTATTTGTACACCCAAAAATAGCAATCATCTTCGATCACATTTAAGAGTCATAATGGCTCTTGATCACAGTAGATTAGACCTGGAAAACGAATTCTTGGAAAACAAATCAGGCCCAATTTTTTGCGTTCGACAAGTTTACTTAACAAAATCTTGCCAACAAATCTGGGTGCGTGTAAACCAACATTTCATACTTTTTATACATCACATCTGAGGTGAAACAGTAATATGAGGTGCTGTTTTTATCACACAGATCTCAGACAAAATGCAGTATTTCACAATTTTTCAAGAAAAATTGCACTGATTCAATATTCAGAACCATCGAAGCACGCGTGGGCTTTTAGCAAAACCGTTCAGAAAATTTCCAAAATCCGGCTATTCAGCCAGCTGGTTCTCACTTTTGACAAGCGCCAAATTTTCAGTGAACATTAAAAGAGTTACGCTTCGATCTTATTGGCTTGGCTATATGTCAACAAATAAACTGACCGCACTTGGTTTAGTAGCAACTGTGGCTGTGTCTCAGTGGCCGAACAATCTGTGTCAGTGTCGTTATCACTAGCTGATGTTCCGTAAGCATGTATTAACTCCATCACAGGATCTGCAGAGTAATGAACATTATAATTCGGTGACCATGACAACTACGCTTCGTTGTCAGTGTAACGTCAGTCTTCTATGTTCACTCACCTCCGCAGCATTCAGAACCCTGACAGCGGACCAAATAGAATTGAACAATCAGTTTTGGATTTTCAAAATCTTTCTCTTTATTCCATTTCCACAAAAAACACCTTCTTTTCACTGTAAATGTTTCCTGTGGCCCATACTCTTCAATATTTGGAAATACAATCTTAGACAAAAATGTTAAGAAAAATACACCTCGTATGTTTAATTTTAGAATACTTCACTCTAAAGACCGGTACACTCAAGATACTTCCCCCTCCCCCCAAAAAAACGTTGAAGGGTCACCAGAACATTTCTGGTCCAGACTTAACAACACTGATCAGGGAGGGGTGGGGGGAGGGGCCACCATGATGCTAAATTCACTGGGTGTGTCCCCCATGCATAACAAAGTGTAAAATTCTTAACACTTTTTGTCCAACATTGTAGATAGGTTTTTTTCTGTCTTTACTTTGGCCACTTCAGGAGTTAAAGGGTCAGTTAAAAAATTTAAACTTTATGTGACACGTTTTGTGACACTGGCCCTGTATAGCACTTGCTCTTTTGCTTTTCATAGCCCGAAGACACTCTTTCAAAAATTTATACCATAACTTTTTGGGTTTCTCAATGACAGACATGGTGTAGAAATAGAGGATAATGCTTCGACATAGGTTGGAAGCTGTAATAGGTCTTAATTTTCCACCACCAGAAAAACTTCTGCCACTTCCAATCCATCAACAGCTACAAGGTGGCTTTCAGTTAAGATCCATGTCCAAGGCAAATTAGTTTCTCTTTCTCTGAGACCACGTAGCCTCTATAGCTCTTTTGTGAAGTGTCTGAAGAGACTAAGGATTCAAAACTTGAGGCTGAACAAACAACTTCTTGTCATTCAAGGAATCAGCATGTTTGCTCCAACTGGTTGAAAGGGACTCTTTTAACTTCATAATCCTGGACTAAGTGACATACAGCTTGTTCTCAAAGATATTTAACACATAACCGAGCCAGGTCTGGATAAACAATGGGTGCCAGTTACAATTGCTACTGCTCAAAACAAAACCTAACGCACAGAGATCTATCTTTACTGCTATAGCATCTACTTTTGTGGACTCACAGGAGGATTTACCACCCAAGCCATCGTCTAGAAACATGCATACCTTTATACCAGAACTTCTCCAGTGATGCACAGCAGGTTTCAAAATTTTAGTAAAAATGTAAGGGGCTGTGGATAAGCCAAATGGGAATGCATTGAAGGTGAAAAAGGTTGGCTTGCCATGACACTGCCAGATGAAGAAGAAGGTGAAGGGAGCCAAGAAGGATATGCAAAAAAAGATAGCCAAAGCACGTGCTACCAAAATGACAAAGCAGCATACTTCAGTCAGTAGAATTTCAAGGTTTCTTCATCTTCGCATCTTTATCATTGTCTGCTAACTCGTTATCTAAATATTCACCTACTGTCCTCCAAGTGTATTCTGCCCGATCTGCCATGAAAATACGTTTCTGGTGCTCATCGATACCTTCATCTAACTTTGCGATGCAGTCATCTTGCTTTTGCACTATGATGGTGTCCTTAGCTACTGTCAAGGTGGCTTTGACTTTTTCACTTTTTATATTGCTGCTCATAGCTTTTCTTTTTGAAAGACCAGGGTGCACAAAACTTGATGTGCTTTTGCTCGTTCATTTCTGACTCATAGGCTTTGGTCGAGACATCTTCCAATTGGTGTTTCATGCTTTCTAGCTTGTTTAAGATAGTAGACATTTTCTCTAGCATTTTACGTTGCTGGCGTTCAAATTCGGCTTTAAAATTCGGATCCATGTGGCCTTTAATTAGATTGATGCACTGGCAAAGGCAGTTTCTGAAACCCGACAGAGAAGAATGGAAAATTCATAAAAACATAGACAAAAGCAAAGTTAGCGTGCAAAGGCAGCAACGCCAGTCTGGAATGACTCCCCTCAGTAAAATCCCGCTGATACAGGATCTCTATTCAGATGTTCCTATGGCAACTGTCAAAGTGTCTGAACCATGAAAGCGTAAATTTGCTGCTACTCGTTGAACAGCATCAAATAGCAAAATTAAAGGAATGGTTAATGCTTGTGTTTAAGCCAGCAGACAATTCAAGTAACCAGAAGATTCTACACTGTCTTGCTTTATTAAAGGCTAAAGATTCACTTATTACATACATACATACATACATACATACACTTTATTACGACTCCTCTATACGGGGCTATTCTGTCATAATATACAATAATAACAAATAAATTATACTATAATAAAAATAATTACAATGGGGCAGAAAAAATATATTTGCATCTTTTACAACAAGAAATATTTACATGAGTTTATAGACAGTCATAAAAATTTGATTCAATCTAAGAAGAGTTTGCAAGAAAGTGGGCTGCGACTTTCCTTTTGAAACTTTAGATATTGTTTAAGTTCCGAATGTTTTCTGGGAGTAGGTTGTATTCTTTTACCCCATGAAAGACGAAAGAAAGCGTTGACCAGTTGATAATCTGCATTTAGGTAGATTCAACTGTGACATGTTTCCAGTGCTATGTCCTGACACACTAAATTTATCATGAAATAAATTACAAAGATAAGGTGGTGCCTGATTTGTCCTATACATTGACTCTTTCCAAAGCTCTCTACAACGGCAACAGCCACTAAAATGCGTCCCCAACCACCAAAATAATCTTTCAACAATGGCCAGTTAGTGAACATCACTCTTGCACTCTGTGTTGTGGTGAAGCGGGTCTCAAGCCCGGTTTAAAGGGACAAGAACTGCTCCTTAGAGCACACTGCGTCAGGGACGGAACTAAAGTTCCATCGCCATGCTCTTTCCTGATGCTTTTCCCCTCTAGATCAGGAGCTGTTGAATTTTCCCTGGCACTTCTTCCTTCCCTTGCGAATTCAGAGGATTTGTCCCTTGGTTTGGTCTATTATTTGGCTTTTTCGTCCTTGAGTTTGCACTGGCGCAATGCTATCTCACGTGATCTTTCATTGTTGTGACAAGGTACAGTTAAAGCTCTACTAACAGCCACCTCTTGACTATGGTGACCTCTCTACAATGGCCATTATTATTTTTTTGTCCTGATGGACAGTCCATACATTGACTCTTTTCCAAATCTCAACGGCCACTAAAACTTGTCCCAAACTACCAAAATAATCTCTCAACAATGGCCAGTTAGTAAACATCACTCTTGCACTCTGTGTAGTTTGTGTTTCCTGCATTAATACCAGCTCTTCGCTTTACAGCCACTGTGTTGATAGCCACATGGGAGTCTACAGCATTATACACAATCCTCTCTTGACATTTACTCGGAATGGATAGTAATGAAATAGATCGATAATTTTCGAGTACATCTTTAGCATCAGCTTTAAAAACAGGAGTAACGTTACTCTTTTCCATGATGGTGGAACTTTTCCACTTCTAAATGATGAATTAAAAAAGTTAAAGGATATTATAATTCCTCGGCACACTCTTTAAGAATCCGTGCAGATATATCATCCACCCCAGTTGATTTGCTAGTGTCAAGGTTCCTGAGAATGTTTTTGACTTGGTGTCTAGTTGTAAAACTTCCATCAGTAGATCAGGATGTACTTCATCACAAGGGAATTCCATAAAATAAGGTGTAGTAGTAGAGAAAACAGTGCTGAAGAAATCACTGAACTAGGACGCTTGACATGCTCAGTGTTTGTTGATCAGCCTGGCTAATTCATTTGCTTGTTTCATGAGGAGGAAAGAGCTGTTTGCTATTGTCATTATAAACTGCATCATACAATGTCACCTCAGTTTCAGCATCCTGCTTCTAAAGTAGAAAGAAAAATCTATTGTATTACATTGTAGTAAAAATACTGTAAGAAAATGTAGCCTAATAAAATATTGATAGGGAACTAAAGATGTTACTAGTGTATTGTACTGGAAAAAAGATAATCATAATTGTGTCCTCTTACAGTTTGCCATTTTGGGATGAGGAAATATTATTTTTACACAATAATGTACACGTACTCTCAAAGCTTTTGGGCTTTTTGAGCACGGAAAGAGTTTTATTGGTAGACCATTTTCAGGGGCGGATAGAGGATTTTGTGATAGAGGGGGCCTAGAGATACAGTATACAGTGGCAATATGGGCACGATAGCGCCCATCAGGACTGCGAACAACACACTTTTCTGGGGAGTTTCAGGTGAATGCTCCTCTGGAAAATTTTTGAGATTAAAGTTCTCTGAGTTGCTTAAATTTAGCAAATCAATGCCTAGATACCATGCTGAAATATTTGATAAACCACAAGTGTGGTTGTGGTCAAAGAAGTAATTAACACTCAATGATGCTAGCAGGGGCCGAAGTGATTGCTTCAAGAGCACAACTTCCTGCCAAAGGCAGCAACATTGTCTCCCTGAAAAATTGTCAAATCCAGTTTGTTTGAGACAGATATTTACTGCATGCATTCTGGGAGCTTTGGTCATTTGCCACTAAAAATGTAGGCTTTGAACACAGATTCAAAGAAAATTTATAAAAAAAAGTCCAACAAAGGAAATGCATCCCAAGGACATGACTTTAAGACCAATCATAAGAAAATTTATTGCAGGGGATTGATAAATTAATGTCATCCTTCTCTGCTTGTGCTTGGCATAGTCATCAATAATTGCATCATAACCCAGAGCTACGTCCTTGTGAATAACCCTTGTAGAAATTTAGTACATTTGAAGTATGCTTTGTATAGGTGATAAACATATACTTCATTTGTACACATAAATAAATATGAATAAATAAGTCTGGTTTATTTATAAAATCGTCGCGCTTAGAAATAAGCAAATTATGAAATTATTTTACAAAGATATAGATATCCAAAAAAGATTAATTTAAACTAAATTACATCGTGTTCAAAATGGTCTGGGCCTTACAATTATGAGAAGATATAGTACAATAAATTGGATAAAAAACTAGAAACTAGAAATATATATCAAGTTATACATTAAATTCCCATAACTTCCTAAATTACATGCCATGAGCATAAAGGCACATCGCTGGAAAAGAGCTTCGTTTAAAGTGTTCAGTTTGCAACTTATAAAGGATGGTCTGTCTTTGTTGCGAAGGGAGTGGCCGTGCACCTGCGACGGAGTTGGTGGAACAAGATGGCAAAGACAGGACTCGGGCTCTTTTATCTTTGTGAATAATTTGCTACACAATTCCATTCTTCTTGTGTGAAGTGGTACACACCCAGTAGTAGCTAAGGCCTCTTGGTGGTGCAGCGCGGGAAAGATGATGCGCAGTGCCCGTTTCTGCACTCGCTCAATGCTATCTGATAGTTTGACTGGGAGGGCGTGATGCCACACAGGACAACAGTATTCAAGGACGGACCTAATGAACGCAAAATAAACCTTAAGTAGGTCGGCAGGTGGTACTCCGCCGCGTTTGAGGACTCGTAGAATATGCAGCCTCTTTGACGCCTTAGCCACAACCTCATTAATGTGCAAATCCCATTTGAGATTTTTACTTTGGATTGTAACGCCCAATACTTTATGGGCATCGA
>CALNXI010002368.1:39063-49391 GCA_942486025.1 Porites evermanni | reverse complement strand
TGCCTTTCCCCTTCTCACCTCCCCCCCCCCCACAAAAGACACTGTTACCTTAGCAACAAACATTTTACTGTTTTAGTGAAGGCCATATTAACAAGATGAAATCAACAGAGACCATGACAAAAGAAGAGTTGTATAACACAGCAGCTTGTGATTATGATTCTATTTATTTGAGTCAGGTGAGGATTGTTTATAGTGATTATCATGCTACTGATATTTAAAATGATGCCTACAAATTTGTGAGAACTTTAGACTGCAAAACAGTCATTTCCTTTCTTAAAATCACTTTTTGCAAGGCCCCAAGGGCTGGCATAAATGTTTGTTCAATGCAGGCAAGCTTTATTCATGTAGGCCCTTTGTCCTTTTGATGCAGAACCAGTTAACAGTTATTCCACAAGTGCACGTTGGATATGTGATAGTAGATAGCCAATGAGCCATGTAGTGCAGAGTTGGCTACAATCATCTTATATATATATATTATAATCCAACAATCATAAGTGGAATAATAATGATATTGTTTTATCAAAAATGCCCACAAAATATCGAGAATTCTTGCTGACTTTATTTGTAAAAACAACCAATTTTCAGCTTGTTTTTAATTTTGAGCAGATGCGTACACTTACCATATTTGGAGAGCATGGTATAATGGCTCATATACCATGATGGCTAAGCCACTCAGAGCCTTAGAATTGCATTATCCAGTGATTCAGTTTTTAATAATTACTGATATACGGTGAAGTGCTGTAGTGGGCTGTGCTTGTATGAACACAGTTTTCAGATTTAAAGGAGGGCTATTGAGTGAGTCACCAGTTCAGTCAATTGATATAATTTGGTCACAGTAACAAGGTGTTCATTTAAACTGGGTGCAGTGGTGCATGAAAAAGTATGGATTTCACCAAGGCTCAAAGCAAAGCTCTCGAGGGATCTTTTAAGAAATGTCTTTCTCAAGTAATTCAACTTTTGCAAACATTTTGAAAGTAAACTGAATTTCACTTTAAAAATGCACCTGAGCCTGCAATCACTTTAAAACCAAAAACTGGTCAGTGGATAATTTTAAAAAAATGCATGACCTCAGTGACTCATGTACCTGAGCCCACGATACAATTATGTGACACTGGTCAGCAGATACCCTTTTTGACAGCTGTCAATTGACAATAACATGGATGTTCAATACCAAGTTAAACATTGATAGTATATGCCTTGGACTACCAGCTAGTATTAAAGTGGCCACATCCCCTAACATGAATAGGTGAATGGGTGGAGGTACGGACAATTTTTGCATGCATAGATAATGTGAGGTCCACTGTAATGTTAATATATAAATGTTCTTGAACAGCAACTATTTAAATAATTTAAATGCAACGAAAGGGGATACCTGGTCTGTTAATTCAAAGATCATCTGTAATTTTTTATCCATGTCATAGCCCTTTCAACAGTGCTGTATTAGCTTTATTGTATTTTGATAGTGTTGTATACATAGAGGATATTACACGGTGGCGCGAAGATATGAATTTCATTTTAAAATGTTGTTTTTGCCACGAGAAAATAAAATTCATATCTTCAAGCTGCCGTGTAATGTTCTTTTTATTATGTAGACAAAAAGACATCGATAAAATAATTTATAATTGATTTTTATTGTCAAAAAGTAATTCTGACGGCTCAAATTTACAGTAAAGCGATATAAGACATTGTTTACAATAATCTTGAGAAATAACACTGAGCTGAATAGGGCTCTACATTGACAAAATGTAAGCAAAGCTTTGAAAAATGTGTAATTAAAATTCAAAGGACGCAAGACGCCTACAAATTTTGGAAGGAAATTACCGAAATTACGTCATCGATAAACTCACGTGTGCGATTATGGAAAATAAACCACTCGGGTCCCGGATGTAGTTTTTATGAATTTTACGAGTGGTTTATTTTCCAGTAAAACACTCGTGTCTATATAATAAATGGCGATAAACCAACAATCTTAGATAGAACATCTTATACAATCAAAAGCATTTTTCATTTCATTTTTGTCATAGAATGCCCATGAATGCGCTCGTCTTGCTTGTGGTTGTACTCTGTCTGCAGTGGAGGCTGTTGTAACGAATAAGGTGAAGTAGATGGTCTTTGTATTACACTCTCACTCAATTAAGGCCATAAAAGTGTTCCCTCGTAGGCAAGAAATTGTGCGGGAATTTCCCTTTTTAAAACCAGTCGTCCTGCATGAAATTGTTCTCGTTCAAGTTGCTGCAAAAATCGCCCCATGTAAAGTAATCAAGGAGTGGAACTTGGATTCTGGATTAAGTGGGATTCCGGATTCCTTGAGGTGTATTCCGGATTCCAAAGCTTAGGAGTCCGGATTCCACAAGCAAAATTTTCCCTGATTCCAGAATCCGCATTCCCTTACATGGGGCGACGAAAAGATCAAAAGTTTCCGTGGTTTTCCTTTCATTTTGGCCGTTCAGGTAGTTAAATAAGGTTATTAACTCGTGCATGTTTTGTTCCCCTCAGGTTCAAAATGCAGTGGCCATTGTAAGGTATTATTAATTTTTTCTATGTACAGTTAAAGAAAGAAAATTGTGCAAAGTTTTAAAACAGCCCCATATAGAGTAGTGAAACGAAACACGGTCAAAAATGAGACATATTTTTATTGTCACATTTAAGATGGCAAACTATGATAGTAAGGTTTACAAACTTCTTAAAAAGTCCTTGGGAAAGGTTTGGAGACATCCCCAATATTCCCTTCATTGATACATAGAGGATATTACACGGTGGCGCGAAGATATGAATTTTATTTTCGAGTGGCAAAACAATATTTTACGAACGAGCGCAGCGAGTGAGTAAAATATTGTTTTTGCCTCCAATAAAAAAGAAGTACATGTAGCATTGATCATTCTAACCAATCTATCAGAGAAGAAAAGATGGACAGTGCTATAAAAACTATTGCGAGCTTCTTTGATTTGATTTGTCGTTGTTGTTATTGTTTTCTGTCAGACCGCCAGGTCATCACGCCGACACAGATTTTGCCATGGGTTATTGCTTTTTCAATAATGTGGCTATTGCTGCGAAGATAGCGCAGATTAGATGGAATGTGAAGAAGTAAGAATGCTTTTTTTATATAACGCATTGTTTGTTGGAGAAGTTCTGTCCACTTTACGCAAGAATATTCGTCTTATTTTTAGCTCGACTTGAACGGTGTAGAAATCGCAAGAAGGTTAGGCGTTTGCCAACTCAGTACACGGCAAGGGTAATCTCCACTTGGATAACCTACATACAGAGACGCGCATTTTCACGAAATTCACCGATACCAGAAAAAAATCAAGCAGAAGTTGTTGTGTATAAGAGAGGCCTTATTACCCTTAAACAACAGAAAATGTCGGACCAAAAATAAAAAGGAAAGGAAAGAAAGCGAAAGGAAATCGGGCATACGACGGACAGGCGTTGTTGTTTGTTTGTTTTTCGGAAGGTTGGGGTGGATTGGGGTGGGTAGGAGATCACTAATGCTCGTGGTCGCTCACTACTGAGTCCTCCCCGCCCCATTTCGTTTCGTCCTTTCGCCCTTTCGTCCTATGCCCACCCTATCGATCGCATTTTTACCCTTCTCGATCCTCCTCTGCTCTCAATTTGAAACATGGCGACTGCAGGTTATCTAGTGTTTACTCACTGGCCCCAAAAATTCTCTTTAAGGCTACCAATGCTGTGGTGGATGAAAGCAATGCTAGAAAGTGAAAAAAAACTGTTTTGCCATTTTATCGGCGAAATAAGAACAGTCCCTTTTGAAAACCCGTTAACTCGAGAATATCAATGAATGGACTTCGCTGATCAGTATCTGTTGCAATTAGGGTGCTCATTGTGGACTGGGATATTCACCATGGTAACGGAACTCAGCATCTTTTTGAATCTGATCCGAGGTATGTATAATATACTGACTGGCAATAGAAGAAGTGATTAAGGTGGTTTGTAAGGTTATTTTTTCTGGTTTTTATCACGTGTGTATCGTGATGAAAAATTTTTCAAAAAAATGTTATGCAAACCATGCGACAACGTCTTGACATTCACTTCACGAAACTATTCTCAGGCTAATATTTAGGGTTTATTTTGAGTTTGGACGTAATTTTGGTTGTTATAGCAGCGGTGCAGCTCTCCGAAACCGGAAGTAGCGTCTAAACTAAGCTTTCTTCACAATTTTTCTAATTTGGAACTAGTTCGCTGATTAAATACAACAACTCTCCACCTCGTTTTAGAAAACCTTACTTGCTTGCTTAGGTTTTGCAGAAAAGAAAGCAAACCGAGGAATGTCTCGTACGGAAAACATGGCTACAGAGATCTCCTGGGAGCTTTTTATGCCGCTCAATTTGTAACTGAATCGAGTGAATTGGTACCTTATCGGCCACCGCAAACAAATCCAAACTTTCTTTTAGCACGAATGGTCCCACTAAATGTTTGTTATTACCTATCTAACTGACTACTTGCCTGTCTTGTTGTTTTATTTCCTAGCGTTTTGTACTTTTCCATACATCGATACGATCACGCGCAGTTCTTCCCTTTTTCCACAAGTGCCAATTATGATTTTGTTGGTTGCGGAGATGGAAAAGGGTACACAGTCAATGTGCCTTGGAATACGGTAAGTTAACAGCCATATACTTTTGGATCGATGTCAGTTGTGTTAAATGATTTGCCAGGTGCTTGAAAATGTTTCAGCATATCAATAGGGGTGCTAAATAGGAAACAGTTTCTTGAAGAAGAAATGTCTTTCATGTTCTTTCTAAACGCTTTGTTCTCTAATGGATAATAGGTCTTTTTAGTACACATGGTTCTCTGAATGAAGTTTTGTGAGGAGTTTTAAAGTTTAAGTAGCCCATAATGCCTCTATCGGACGGAACGGAAGAAGTGTTCGTTGCTAATGTTTGTTCCCTCATTTTTTCATTGATTGTAAAATTCAGTTGTTTATTGTTATTTCATCAACAGAAGCATATGGGGGATGCTGATTACCTTGCTGTATTTCATCATATTCTCCTTCCTATTGCTTACGAGGTATGGGCAGGTATGCGAGGTATGCGCAGTGTGTGCACGCAACCGCTCTGAGGACGAGATTTGTCTTAAAGTTATTTTCGCGTATTATAAAAAAAGACACCCCCGAAGGCTTCATTTTCCCACCAGAAAACTAGCACGGCTATTTTTATTGAAGGGGGTTAAGCTCCGAGCGCAAAATGATAAAACGTCTAGCATTTGATAACTTGTTCCTGCCACTACGACATTCTTACCAAAACTCGTAGTAGAATGACGACGGCGGCTATCTCGTTTTCCCGCCAAAATGACGCTGATTCACGCGCGCATTAGTTTTTTATTGTATTGTTGTTTAGCTTGCAAAAACAGCCGACTCTCCTCGCCTCTCTCCTCTAGGGATGTTTCGCCAAGAGGGACGTCTGCGCCTCAGCGACAGAAATTCCATACTGATGACGTAAATCAATGTTTTCAAAATAAATCCGGTCGGTAAATGTAAATGTAAATGTAAATTCCAAATGTAAATTTGTCGATTTCATGTTTCTGTTGGTCGATTATGGTAAAGTTTTACATTTGTTCTTTGTGACCGTTTTTCTTTTGTCTGTCGTTCGTAAGAAATAGCTAAACAATAACTAATGTCGGCCAAGCAGAGCTTCTGACCAGATTCTGAACAGATTTTACACGTCATCAGTATGGAATTTCTGTCGCTGGAGGCGCAGACGTCCCTCCTGGCGAAGAGCGAGGAGAGACACTTGTTTTCGTAGGCTACCTCGTAGTCATCACTGAGACAAAATCTAAAGGTCTTTAGTATCTTGGAGCCTGGAACAGGCTTACCATTTGGATGGAAATAGGTCTTAACGTTTGCTTACATCGTATTTCTATTTTCAGTTTGATCCTGATCTGGTTTTGGTGTCAGCCGGATTTGATTCCGCCCTCGGAGATCCAAAGGTGAAGTTTTTCCTGAAAACTTTCGTACATTAAAATCAAATCAAAACAAAACAAAACAAAACAATACTGAACGACAAAAATTATTTAATGAAAAGTCTTTTAGCCATTTTTGGCACGCTTATCAGAACAAAAGCGTGGAACCAAAAACTTCCAAAAACTTGGATCTATAAATACCAGATGGACGGAGAATTTAATCAGTGAGCTACAAAGATTTACAAGATTTAAGTTTTTCAACACAGTGGTGCTAAAAAACTAGCGGAATTAATAACACTTAATGAAGAGTACACGAATATAATGCCGCACGGATAGTCTTGACTTTATCACCCGAGATATTATTGAATGGACCATACTGTGAAACATTTTCGCCAACTCTTCGTTGCAAAAACGATGAATTTAACTCTAGTTTTAACTTTCGGACTGAACGCAACTTATAGAAGATCATACGAAGATAAAATGTTTAGACTCTGTTTCCGTTGGTAGTGGAAGATCTTCAGTCTGTTGTCCCCAGCTAGCTTCGCTTCTTTACAGAAAAAAACCCTGCCGTTTTCTTTTCCTTTTTTATGCAGGGACTGTGTGATGTGACTCCTGAGGGTTATCATCATCTTACGAAGTTGTTGATGAATTTAGCAAATGGAAAAGTAGTCGTTGCCCTTGAGGTAAAGCAGTTCACAACTTTGTAGTATTAATTTTTTACGGGCTATGCTTAAATATCCATAATAGAAAATAAATACATCGAATTAAAAGAGTGTAAGACAGTGTCTCAAGGAACCTCTCGGCTGTTGATTGAACTAGTTTGAAAGACATTCTACTAGTACTTTGACGTGCGTCGTAGTTTATAAAGATCTGTTGTATGTATTAATTACTTCCAAACTGGGTTGATTAGCATTAATATTCACACTTGGCTCCGGTTTTTTATGAAATTCTCGTCCAGTTCGGAATAGATCATTAGATTGTGTGACGTTTCGATTTGTGAAAGTGAATGTTGTGGATTTGCGTTCCTATACCACTCAGCTGAAAACTAATTCCTTACAGGGAGGATACAATCTCACTTCCGTGGAGGAATCCATGTGCGCCTGCACTTCATCTCTTCTTGGAGACCCGTGTCCTCGATTCAGTGGGTCTATGACACCCTGCGATAGGTAACATGACGTAAACATTAGTTTATAACTGCCAAACGTTCGCTTAACCGTATTCCTGAATAAGAATACACGGAATAATCCGCTTTAGTAAACTCCAACTAGTGGTCTATTATCAATGCTGCATTCTGATTGGTTGAGCTACTACTAGGCTATATGTTATAGCCCACTAGTAGCGAAAAGCGCGGGCTTTTTGGCGGATGATTCCTCTCGCCCTCATGGCCTCTGACTCAACTCAGAGGAAATTCGGGCTCGAGGAATAATTGTTAATTATTCTTTCGATTAACCTGCTATTTCAGTTTTGGAATAAGGGGAATATATTACACACTTTCTTCTCCAGGGAGGCGAATGCTTGGAATAAAAAGAAATAATGAGGTCACTTTCCTCGCCTCGTGGCTAGATTTCACAGCTAGCAACGACGACGGCAAGGAGAACCTATAAAAAATTAAACCAAGAGGGTTTATTAAGCAAAATAACAACTTTGCACGTGCATCACGCTTTTTGGTGCATGTTTTTTCCGTCACTGCACGACTACGACGTGAAAGTGCCTTTCACGTTTTACCGAGGACGTAAACAAGGCACGACGAATTTTTTTTTCTTTTAAAACTTAAGTGTGATCCCCAAGAAATCAACTCCAGGTAAATTCGCCTACATTTGACTTTTTCAGCGCGTTGGATTAAACGCGACAAAATTTGAAAAAACGCGAATTCAGTTTAAAAGTGATGTTTCCGTTGCCGTCGCCGTCGTCTGTGCTAAAGCTCCCTGATGAAAGATTTAAACGACGAAAATGAGAAACTCCGTAGAAAATCCTACCATTATAATTGAAGAAATCTTTTGGGCATTTTTCCTTACAGAAAACTATTAAATTTCTTACTCGGCGTTATCTGTAATGCAAACATGTAATAGATCACCTGCGCTCATTGGTGCGTTCGACTGTTCGTATTCCGGAATAAGACTTATAAATCTCTTCTACCATGATTTTTGGACCATTTAATCAGAGTAATATATAGATTTAGCCAGGGCAAAAGCAAAACTCTCTTTAATATTTATAATTTATTTAAACAAAATATAAACTATGATCGTGTAATGCTGAAGAGGCGGTGAAAACGACGAGAACGGTTAAAAACAACAACTTTGCACGTGCAGCACACTTTTTTATTGTACATTTCTTTGCCTTTGTGTCACCCTTGTCAGGGTTGCCATGCAATATATATTCTTTTAAGCTTCATTATGTTTTTATTTATTGATTAAGCATTTCACAGGGCGCACATTAATAGCAGTTATATAACTGAAGTGGTTACCCTGTATAAATAATTTATTTATTTATTATTATTATTTGGGAAAGGTTTGGAGACATCCCCAATATTCCCTTCATTGATACATAGAGGATATTACACGGTGGCGCGAAGATATGAATTTTATTTTCGAGTGGCAAAACAATATTTTACGAACGAGCGCAGCGAGTGAGTAAAATATTGTTTTTGCCTCCAATAAAAAAGAAGTACATGTAGCATTGATCATTCTAACCAATCTATCAGAGAAGAAAAGATGGACAGTGCTATAAAAACTATTGCGAGCTTCTTTGATTTGATTTGTCGTTGTTGTTATTGTTTTCTGTCAGACCGCCAGGTCATCACGCCGACACAGATTTTGCCATGGGTTATTGCTTTTTCAATAATGTGGCTATTGCTGCGAAGATAGCGCAGATTAGATGGAATGTGAAGAAGTAAGAATGCTTTTTTTATATAACGCATTGTTTGTTGGAGAAGTTCTGTCCACTTTACGCAAGAATATTCGTCTTATTTTTAGCTCGACTTGAACGGTGTAGAAATCGCAAGAAGGTTAGGCGTTTGCCAACTCAGTACACGGCAAGGGTAATCTCCACTTGGATAACCTACATACAGAGACGCGCATTTTCACGAAATTCACCGATACCAGAAAAAAATCAAGCAGAAGTTGTTGTGTATAAGAGAGGCCTTATTACCCTTAAACAACAGAAAATGTCGGACCAAAAATAAAAAGGAAAGGAAAGAAAGCGAAAGGAAATCGGGCATACGACGGACAGGCGTTGTTGTTTGTTTGTTTTTCGGAAGGTTGGGGTGGATTGGGGTGGGTAGGAGATCACTAATGCTCGTGGTCGCTCACTACTGAGTCCTCCCCGCCCCATTTCGTTTCGTCCTTTCGCCCTTTCGTCCTATGCCCACCCTATCGATCGCATTTTTACCCTTCTCGATCCTCCTCTGCTCTCAATTTGAAACATGGCGACTGCAGGTTATCTAGTGTTTACTCACTGGCCCCAAAAATTCTCTTTAAGGCTACCAATGCTGTGGTGGATGAAAGCAATGCTAGAAAGTGAAAAAAAACTGTTTTGCCATTTTATCGGCGAAATAAGAACAGTCCCTTTTGAAAACCCGTTAACTCGAGAATATCAATGAATGGACTTCGCTGATCAGTATCTGTTGCAATTAGGGTGCTCATTGTGGACTGGGATATTCACCATGGTAACGGAACTCAGCATCTTTTTGAATCTGATCCGAGGTATGTATAATATACTGACTGGCAATAGAAGAAGTGATTAAGGTGGTTTGTAAGGTTATTTTTTCTGGTTTTTATCACGTGTGTATCGTGATGAAAAATTTTTCAAAAAAATGTTATGCAAACCATGCGACAACGTCTTGACATTCACTTCACGAAACTATTCTCAGGCTAATATTTAGGGTTTATTTTGAGTTTGGACGTAATTTTGGTTGTTATAGCAGCGGTGCAGCTCTCCGAAACCGGAAGTAGCGTCTAAACTAAGCTTTCTTCACAATTTTTCTAATTTGGAACTAGTTCGCTGATTAAATACAACAACTCTCCACCTCGTTTTAGAAAACCTTACTTGCTTGCTTAGGTTTTGCAGAAAAGAAAGCAAACCGAGGAATGTCTCGTACGGAAAACATGGCTACAGAGATCTCCTGGGAGCTTTTTATGCCGCTCAATTTGTAACTGAATCGAGTGAATTGGTACCTTATCGGCCACCGCAAACAAATCCAAACTTTCTTTTAGCACGAATGGTCCCACTAAATGTTTGTTATTACCTATCTAACTGACTACTTGCCTGTCTTGTTGTTTTATTTCCTAGCGTTTTGTACTTTTCCATACATCGATACGATCACGCGCAGTTCTTCCCTTTTTCCACAAGTGCCAATTATGATTTTGTTGGTTGCGGAGATGGAAAAGGGTACACAGTCAATGTGCCTTGGAATACGGTAA
>CALNXI010002368.1:0-33668 GCA_942486025.1 Porites evermanni | reverse complement strand
GCATCTCGTGATCCTCATACGATCTTGTGTCCACCAATCCTGACTCTACTTGAGATCTCGTGAGAGTGGTGTGATCGGAGGGTTCACCAATCAGAGCCCATGGGTTCCATTATAAAACCAACCGTGGGTCGACGCGGTTTCATTCTGTCTTTTTGATGTTCATGGAATGTGAAGGTGGATCGATCGCTAAAGAACTTCCTATTGTAAGTCAATCATGGCGCTCCACGAAGTGGGTCTCTTGGCGTACAGTCAGGGGTTTGTCCTTTCCCGAGACGAGTATATTATTCGAGAACTGGCTTTGTGTGACTGGACAGGGCATCATCATGGGTTGTTCAAATATCTGTTACCCCATGGTGTGTCCTACGATCAATTATCCGAGAAGGCCAAGAGGCGTGTCGATCGTCAGACCCGGACAGTGCATGGGTTGCCGTTTGAACCGTCTACGGCGTATAACCGCCACGAGTTTCATCCCTATCGGCAGATCCAGGATGATCTCACCCGTTGGTGTCACCAGTACCTCACCCCCCAACGGAATCGAGTCGGGGTGTTCACCCTCAATGGTCTGTATCGACTGTGCCAAGAGAGGTCGACCCCCCTCGTGGTCTTGGAAGGACAGGGGTGTAGGGACTTGGCCAATCTTCCCATTGCCACTGCCAATGTGATGGCCACGAACGATCAGGGGCGTAATTGGTGCATGGACCATACTGACGGAGCCCGTGAAAGTGGGGTCTGGCATGATCATTGCGCGCATGTCCGAGTTTGTCAAATGAGTGGGTGGTTACGTCGCCAAACCCATGTTTTACCCACCCTGTACCAAGTCAATGCTCAACGCGTCTTGTGGCAAAAACGGTGCGATCGATTATTGGATGTGATCTTATGCAACCCTTGTAAGGACGACAAAGACAAGGCCTTCGCTCAAGGACAAGGCCTGGATTGGATTCCCGATAATTGTTCCAACTGTCGCCACGCCCGTCGTATTTTCGAACAAACGGTCACGTGTCGGGAATGGCAAACCCCCATGTTGTACGCGGACGATGAACCACATACCCTATGGGCGTGGACTCCATTATCTCGCCTTAAACACTGTTTTTAATTTTTTCGACAGACCATGCCGCTGACGATTTACACGGGCGGTGCGAAAGGCGTGGACACGCACGTGGAACGATTATGTCAGCTGTATGGGCACGCGTGTGTGGTCCTCATTCCACCCTGTCACCCTCGAGCCAAGTCCCTCGCGCCTTTGACGCCATCGGAGTTGGACGCCGCTACCCCCACTGTGACCCAGGCCGCGTTTCGATTGGGTCGACAAGTGCATCATCCTATCAGCCTCCAGTATATCCAACGCAATTATCACGTGATCCAGCCTGCGTCCTTAGTCTTGGCCGTGGGTTATTTTGACGCGTTGCATAAGCATCTCTTGGGCGGCACAGGCTGGAGTGTGGTCATGGCCCAGCTCTTAGGCAAACCCCTCTATGTCTTTGATGTGGATCGGGAAGACTGGTTATGGTGGAATCCCGCCCTAGGTCAATATCAACCCTGNACCAGTACCTCACCCCCCAACGGAATCGAGTCGGGGTGTTCACCCTCAATGGTCTGTATCGACTGTGCCAAGAGAGGTCGACCCCCCTCGTGGTCTTGGAAGGACAGGGGTGTAGGGACTTGGCCAATCTTCCCATTGCCACTGCCAATGTGATGGCCACGAACGATCAGGGGCGTAATTGGTGCATGGACCATACTGACGGAGCCCGTGAAAGTGGGGTCTGGCATGATCATTGCGCGCATGTCCGAGTTTGTCAAATGAGTGGGTGGTTACGTCGCCAAACCCATGTTTTACCCACCCTGTACCAAGTCAATGCTCAACGCGTCTTGTGGCAAAAACGGTGCGATCGATTATTGGATGTGATCTTATGCAACCCTTGTAAGGACGACAAAGACAAGGCCTTCGCTCAAGGACAAGGCCTGGATTGGATTCCCGATAATTGTTCCAACTGTCGCCACGCCCGTCGTATTTTCGAACAAACGGTCACGTGTCGGGAATGGCAAACCCCCATGTTGTACGCGGACGATGAACCACATACCCTATGGGCGTGGACTCCATTATCTCGCCTTAAACACTGTTTTTAATTTTTTCGACAGACCATGCCGCTGACGATTTACACGGGCGGTGCGAAAGGCGTGGACACGCACGTGGAACGATTATGTCAGCTGTATGGGCACGCGTGTGTGGTCCTCATTCCACCCTGTCACCCTCGAGCCAAGTCCCTCGCGCCTTTGACGCCATCGGAGTTGGACGCCGCTACCCCCACTGTGACCCAGGCCGCGTTTCGATTGGGTCGACAAGTGCATCATCCTATCAGCCTCCAGTATATCCAACGCAATTATCACGTGATCCAGCCTGCGTCCTTAGTCTTGGCCGTGGGTTATTTTGACGCGTTGCATAAGCATCTCTTGGGCGGCACAGGCTGGAGTGTGGTCATGGCCCAGCTCTTAGGCAAACCCCTCTATGTCTTTGATGTGGATCGGGAAGACTGGTTATGGTGGAATCCCGCCCTAGGTCAATATCAACCCTGTGAAGGCATGACCGAGGACTATATCGCGCTCCCCACCCTCCAGGACAAGACCGCCATTGTAGGCACGCGGGAAGAAGACCCAGCGATCTATCCCACCCTGGAACGTTTATTCAAATACCAATAAAAAAACACAGTTCTAAACCACATCATTTGTTTTATTTTTTTTAATGAATATCGACGACCACAAAATTCATCGCTGACATCACATTCATAATCAAGTCCAGTCTCTTCATCACTTTGTCTATTGTATCGTACGAAGGTTTCCTCCTGCCAATCATGACGGGGCGCTGACCCAGGGGACAATTGATCTGATCCTTGAAGGTGTCAATCACAAAGGCAATGCCCTCGTTCAATAAGCGGTCGAGGTTGGGGGATGGACGCGCCATCTCCGTCATCATGCCAATCTGAAACCCAGATATAAAAATTCTCAAAGTCAAGGTCATGAGAAGACAAAGAGTTAAACCACTTTTTTCACTCACCGAGAGCCGGTGATCCATCAGGCGGTGGCAATGGTGGCAGCCATTTTTTCGGGGGGCGTGTAACCGCACCACCACTTGATTCCACCAACGGCCCTCGCCCAGGTGTTGAGGAAACCCCGTCAAGTCGCATTTGGGTAGACCCTTGAACTCCTGCACCACTTTCTTCCGCTTGTCCATGGTGTAGAAACACTCGACCCAAAACATGATTTTGATTTGGACTTCCAATGGGAGCACGCGGCCAAACGGTTTGTTGTGGGGATCGACTAACCCTCGGCAGTCCATTCTGACACAGTGAACAACTTGGCGATTGACCTCTCACCGTGGTGTTCCCTTGTTTATCCTCCAGTCTCCACCAATCACGCACTCGCGCTAGACCCCCTGGTCCAGGGAGGATAAGGTGTACCCATGGGGGGGTCCCCCTAGAGTCTCCTCTCGTTCTTAGACACCCCACGTGATGGCTCTCCACTCATCTGATTCGCTCGTGGAGTCTCTAAAGCACGTTGCGCGCCCTGTGTGGGTTCATTCCAGTTTGTTCAGTCACACTGTTCAAGATGGTGAGCTCGCTGTCGTCTATTGTTTTGTATTCGGTACCTATTGCGATGTTATTTGACATGTTGAAGACCCTGTGGCACCTGCCGTTGGGCAAGGATTGTCTGCGTGCCCTGTTTAGAAGATGCACCCACGAGGAACTGCGGGATTGGGCCAAAACGTTGCCGTGGGACCACCCTGTTGCCCGGAAACTCGACCATGAGGTCCATCGCCGTCGCATGGCTGGTAAGTGTCATGGCTTTGATTTTTTCGGGTGTGTGGGTCCCTTTTTTTTCCCTCATGACCCTTTTTTGATTCCTAGACGTGTTCAAGGGGTTTGCGTTTTTACGAGACGTGCTGTGGCCTGTCCACTTGTGTCTTTGCCCTCGACGAGCTCGACTCAATTGGGCTGCGCGGTTCTGGGTCCCAGCCTGTTCCTGTTGATTTTCATTTTTTCATTAGATTCTTGGGAGGTAGTGGAGAATCAGCCTGTCTGTCACATTTATCAATGGGTTGCGCATCCCACCCCTGGCGGGGTCTGTAACCATTGCGAGCGGATGATGGAGGGATTAAGCCTAGATGATGTGATTGCCGGCAACCGGGAGGGGTCCCTCACCGAAGATGATATTGTGGAGTATGTGCAGAGTGGGGACCCCAACCATCGGGATTGGGACGATTGGCCCTTAAGGATGACGTTCAGAATTAATTCGTTTCTCCGGCGCCAGGGTCCCGTGGATGACCCGGATTTGGCTGCCTTAGGGTTTTTAGAGGATTAATTTTTAGTTAATTTTTTATTTACAGCCACGCATTGTTTGTTGCGTCATCATACGCAATGGATCCGCCCTTTGCAAGCCGGTTTTTTTCGTACCAGTATTCCCGTCTTGATTCGACTTTCCACCTCTTTGTAGGCTTTCATTATACGTTAAAACACTATGGAGGATGGATTAGACCCGTGCAATTGCGATGTCATTATAGTACGGTTCGATGTGTAATTAGTCTTCATGAAACGTTTCAGATGTGAATTCTACGATGGACGAATGGGGGTGGATCCTTGCCGTGCAACAACAATACCATATTCATACTGTTCATCATTTTGTGCAATACTGTAATCATCCATAGTCTTCATGAATTTAGCCCATTATTATTAAATTTTTAGATGTGATTACCGAGATTGAAATCTATGGGTACAGAGGCTGGATCCGAGACCGCATTGCTTTTTTACTCATGGCTTAGACCATTATTATTAATTTTTTTTCGTAGATTCGCTTACCATTCTCAGTACCCACCGGGTTCATGGTACTTCCGCTGCATGGTGTTTCCTCGGCAGCATCGTGCAGTGGTACACTGGATCGGGGATTCATCTTCCATTTCCGAGACCCATTAAATTACTCTGTTGTCGTTGTTATTTGAATTTTCGTTTT
Source organism: Porites evermanni (assembly GCA_942486025.1). Classification (NCBI taxonomy): domain Eukaryota; kingdom Metazoa; phylum Cnidaria; class Anthozoa; order Scleractinia; family Poritidae; genus Porites; species Porites evermanni. The sequence continues at coordinate 28,670 of CALNXI010002368.1, read as the reverse complement.
GCCGGCGACTTACATGTGCCCTGTTATTGGTGCGAGATGTTGCAAGGCATGGGCTACCCACCCCGTCCTTAAAACATGTTTTTTTTATTTTTTTCAGATTCTCATTTTGTCATGCGAGCCATTTATCTCCCTTTCTTATTTCAGCCATTGCCGAGGTGATAGACCGACATTCCAGGTCCCTCCAAAATTTGACGGGACGATTATATTTTGTGTGTAAAAGGTGCTGGATTTATTTACGGCACGTGTCCGAACTCCATGAACCCTGTCGGGGCTGTGCCATGATGGACAGCATGGAATGGGAATTTTGAACACCCGGCAGGGGGAGGTCTGCATGGTGGCGCCACCCCTGCTGGATGTTCATGATGATTTTTCAAATCTATTTTTAGATTCTTTTTGGGTCTTACAAGATGTTATGATTTTCCGAAGCTGGCCTATCCCTCACAAACTTTGTATTGTCAATCATCAAGGATGGTCCAGCTTACTTTATCTGTTCAAACTAAAACGTTAATTTTTTTCCTAGAAGCGCTTTGGATCTTTCAACATTTTAATTTTAACCAAGATTGGATGTTAATCGAATTGTTTTGTATACAATCGTTTCCGGGCGTGACACCACGAGGGCGTCACACACGTCCCACATTGTAAACAAGTCTTTTTTGTTTTTTCTAGTCAATCATTGGACAGTAAGACACCGCCTCGTGCGTGCCAATGGTCGAGTGTTTCTGATTCAGTTTGCTTCTTGGCTCTAATCACCCCCTCCTTTCGTTTCAGCCACCCGTTTCGATTTACGTCGACCTTTATCTAAACCTTGGTCCTTGATAGGATTCCACCATTATATTCCATGGCCTAATCCATTGCTCATGACTCCTTCAGCCAGGAAGCAAACACCCTTTCTTCGCAACGTGTATTTCATGTAAACAAAGGGCGTGACGTCACTAGGACCTCACACACGTCCCGGATGTCATTTAGGGCACTGTCGAGATTTGTATTAAACCATGATGTGGACCTCTATACAGTGTGTGTGTTTTTATTGACTTCCGGGGAATGCGAGGGGACTGGGGCTTTGGTTTGAGCGTCCCATTCGTACCCAGGTTCTACGCGGTCCTTTAAAACTATGCCAAGTATGCGGATCCACCTCTTGTGGGGGGTCACGTGATTTTTATGCCCATATTTGGGAGCTTTGACGTCACTTTGGTCACATGGGCTGTATGCTTGATTCTGATTGGTCGAGAAAATTTTTGCTGCGCTGTGATTGGTTGGGACCTTCTTGAGCCTCCTTTACTACTTACGTTCTGGTGATGACTTTCAAAAACAAAGCTAATTTACGTCAGTTGCGATAGTGAATATTCGCCATTATTAACGGCTAACCAACCAATCACTCAAGCGGCCTAGAAATTAAAATTACCTTTAAAAATAGCACTTTCTTTACTCACTAATAGCACTGAATACTCCGGAAAATTGACAACAAGCTTTGATTTACCGGTTTGCGGTAGAAATTTTCTATCGATTAATGGGTAACATCTAAGCTGGCTCGAATCCCGGCCAGGGATTAAGGCTTAAGGCTTTTCTTTCGCGACTGCATAATTAGCGTATTTACATTGTGCACCTGTGATGACCTGCGATGATCTTCTCTGCATTTATTTCTTCATCCCGCGGCTCAAATATATGTCGAAATTTATATATTCATCATTTCAGAGACTTATATTATGCATGCGATTCTGATTATTATGATGATGATGATAATGATAATGTAATTTCCCTTTCCCAAAGTCTTGTGCCTCTGAAATATTTCGCCAAAACTTCCAAGCAGTTTTTGTTTTATTGTTTAATTATCAAGTTAAAATTTTTCTACCAGGGAAGGGGGAGGGAGAAGTTGCATGATTTACTTGGATGCCATCCCCTCCTTAGTCCCTCCTCCTCCATTTACAGGGTTGGCATTGTAGACTTGAAAAGTCCTTGAATTTTAGGGGGAGTCCTTGAAAAGTCGTTGAATTCCATTTTTCCTTGAAAAGTCTTTAAATTTCTGTGCAATTCCTTGAAATGTCCTTGAATTTTCTTCAGCTCCGAAAGTAGTGGTTTGCAAAGTGTTTTTTTAACAATGCTTTTTGGTTATCCAAGACAAGATACAAATTCTAGCTCAGAGAAGTTAAAGATTTTACAGAAAAATGTAAAAGAGTTGGTGGAGGAAACAGTGCAAGCCTTAAAGTCCTGTGAGGATGGACTGTGAATATGCACTTTTGTACGACAACCTGTGAAATTACATAACTATAGGTGGTCCTTGAAAAGTTCTTAAAAAATGGTTGCAATTTTTTGTATGAGTCCTCATTTAGCTGAGTCAGTCTGATCTTGGGGTCTGTTCACTAAGTAATCAAAACTCCTCAAACTAATCATCCCAAAACACAACTTAAAAATAAACTGGAAACTTGTTTTCTTGTTGTATTGTAGCTCGAGTTTCCTGATGTGATTGGTGAACCTCGCGGTTTTCGTTCCCATGACTGTGTTTACAGCTGCGCCTTTCGGACGTATAACTGTGCCCAAAAATGCTGCTATTTATTCCTGTCGCTCCTGTGTGGGGGTCCCCTGGCGCTCTGTTGCGGTTGTTACTTTGCCTGTCTTGGTTTTGAGTACATCTGGTGTATAACTCCGTGCACAAGGGCTCTGCGAATGCATATAGAGTTCGTAGGGAAGATATTTAGCTACTTCATCAAGGAGTTCTGCAATCCTTGCTTTGAGTCGATTGGAAAGATTTTCTCCGGAATTAAAGTTAAAGACGTCACCGAAACGGTTTGAAAACCTTAAATCTCGTTCGACCTGTTCCTATGTGAGATGGTAAAAACAGTATCACTTGACTGTAAGTAAAGCTACAATCATCGTCAAAAGTGTTGGGAAGGTTGCCTTTTTTACCTCTTCTTTTTCTTCCTCCCCCCACCCCTGGCCCAATGTTGATCAAAACGTTAATGTTTGTGCGCGCAATTGTTCTGTTATATCCCAACATTGAATAGGGGGACGGGGGCTATTTAGCAAAAGAGAAAACTCTGTTTTTTTCAGGATTAAAACTGACTACTGTTAAGTTGTACAACCTTCCCAACTAATTTTGTCTGTGATTGTCTGAAAATTCTGGGTGTGGCAGTAAAAGGTCAAAAATCGACGACTTTTTGTCAGTAGAAACGTCTTCAAAAAACACTCGTAAACAGTACTCTGTTGAAAAAAAATATTTGCCGTACCTTGTTAAGACAATTTTTGGGGCACACGCCTGTTTATATTCGGCATGTTTTGCAACCCGGTAAGCACAACTATTGCTCTTTATGGGGCACAGGAAGAGGGCCAAAATACAAGTGCAAGATTATTTTCGGTGAAAGCTATTGACTATAGCATAGGCTGATATGCTTTAAATGTTAAAGCAAGATATAGTGCGTTCACCAGTTCCCCAAAAAATCATTCGGATCGCTACATATATGCAGCTGACATATTCCTTAGCAGCTCCCCCATTCTTTACAACATTCAGCACATGCCCATTTGCCACGCGAGCAAACTATGAGGCTGAGTGGAAATTTGCTGAATTCTAGAGGCTACTTTCTCTAGCTGAATAACTCTAGTTAAGCCCTTGTGGCACTGCTTTTCGAAACTGGTTTCAGAAAACGAGAACATAGTACGCTCTTGATTTAGATTAAGGCGTCTATTGTCTTCGTTAACCTAATTAAAAAGGATAACACACGCAAAGTCATTACACACCACATTACTCCATTTTCGTAGCCGAAAATAATTCCTTTATAGTAGCGCTAACGACAAGATAGCCTAATGGACTTGTTCGGGGCTTTGCAAGGACTTAACCAAACGAATTTTAATAGACAGTTTAGCTTAATTCTAAGTAAAATACGACATTACTCCATGGATAGCGTTAAAATTAAACTAACTTTGCTAATTGACCTTTATGGGGCACTGTTTAAATGGAGTAATGTTGGGAAACAGTTGTTAAATTTATCCCCGTAGATAAATGCGACAAAAGCTGTCCATATTCTTACATGGTTTACATGTTTTTGCCCTTTTCTTGTTTGAAAGTTGGTTCATTGTGCATATATTTCGCATTTTCTTATGGAGTAATGTGGTGGAGTAATGTGGAAACCCATGTTGTTTACTGTTCTCAAATTATCTGAATGATTGACAGGCGACGCTAGCACAGCAATTTTTATATAAACTCTGAACATGGCTGAATAATTTCTTTTATAGAGGTTCCGTATTACTTTCAGGCCTTACGAAAATAAAGTCTAGAAGATTTTCATTCAGCACTTATCTCACTCCTCCCTCACAACTACAAATTTCATGTTTTTCTAGGATAGTTTAACACCGCCGGAATGAAAAAAAAAAACTTTATTGTGGCAGCCTTTATGCCATTTGTATTTGTAACATCTTTCAAAATATTTGGCTGATAGGAAACAACAAAAGTTAACCAGGAATAATGCCGCTGATGAAAAAGATGCATGTATACATGACAACGACAGCAATCGTACAGTATTTTCTTACTTAAAAATACCCTCATGACTTCTCGCTAAATCTGGTGAAACAGACCAGCTGTGGCCATTCCTTCTACATAGTCCACGCGAAGGAAACGTCCTCTTGCTTCATGAGGAAAATTAAAGGCCTTAAATGTTTTCTTCTGGCGTTCTTAGAAGAAAGCGTTTTCACCCAGTGGATTTTGTGGTCACGCTATGAAATGTCACGCACGTCAGATGCAAAATTCTCCTACATGTATTTATGATTTTACCGAAATATAACCTTTATTATATTTTTTATATAGTTTGGAAAGTGCATTATCAGCACAGTTCCAGGGCGAGATATCTCAACCAAATGTTAAATGCGACAAGTTTTATATGCGTTTAAAGTTGATTTCCTATTCTCCTACAATCATCGTCAAAAGTGTTGGGAAGGTTGCCTTTTTTACCTCTTCTTTTTCTTCCTCCCCCCACCCCTGGCCCAATGTTGATCAAAACGTTAATGTTTGTGCGCGCAATTGTTCTGTTATATCCCAACATTGAATAGGGGGACGGGGGCTATTTAGCAAAAGAGAAAACTCTGTTTTTTTCAGGATTAAAACTGACTACTGTTAAGTTGTACAACCTTCCCAACTAATTTTGTCTGTGATTGTAGGTGCGTGGACACTCCATCGATTGTCGCTTGCCGATTGTTGTTGTCAAATACGACTTTCACTCAGTTTCTTTGTCTTGACAGTTATTTTAATATATTAAGCTTTACAAAGCTCCTGAAAATTTAATATCTTTGATACGGTTTTCTTTAATACAGTTCCCCACGAGCTACGCTCTGTCTAACTTTATTTCTGGTTACACTTTATGTCCAAGCATAAGTACCTACAATGTAGGTACCATCACAACACGGTGCTGTGGTCACACCTTGTGTACTTTATACGTAACTGTGAATATATTTGCTCCAATTCGCCGTGTCAGAAGCCTTTTTAAACAAGGGAGAATGATGCAAAATAGAAGATTGACCCAGAGCTAATTAAACAGAAAATATGTGCATTGACAGAGACCAAGTGAATGAATGAATATCGCTCTTTATTGCGGGAGCCAAGAGGAGCCCGCAGCCTGAATCTTGACTTGGTCAGCGGCACTTTATTAACTGTATAGCGAGATTTTTCTCGATCTGCTCTCATTCTTGAGATTCCGTTGTCCTTCCAACTGATATGCGTGGTATTTGAATGGTCCGCCTTTTTCACGGTGTTGCGTTGATGCTGCGTATCGCTGCATGCGTTGGATTTGTATGGGGAAAACACCTATCGCTTCTGTAACATACGAAAACGAAAGGATTTCAATTTTAAAAAAAAGACAGCTTACCTTACATAAATTGTGTGTTACTTCTCTCCTGTGTGGTCCATGGGCCGATTTATGGCCGTTTTATGGGGTTCCTAGACTTGGTGGAGATGTGCCGGCCGGTTCTACACCCATTTTTAGAGGCCTGTTTCAAACGTCGTGCTACCGCCGTGCTAAACTGGCTCAACTGTAGCTCGACTACAGCACGACACTAGTACGACTTGGTTTCAGACGTCGAATTTAATTCAGTCGAATAGAACGGCTGTCACCGAAAACAAAACACAAAAATAAAGAAACAGTTTAGTAAACTGTTAAATGTATTCCAATGTATTTATAATTTATGAATTGAGTTTGGCACGGCAGTAGCACGACGTTTGAAACGGGCCTAACATCCATGAAAGGGGTGACAAACGCGAGATTAATCCAAACGCGATGTTTGCATAGGTCAGGAGCAGGGTGTAAATCATGTTATCATAATCATCGCTTAGAATAAAACGTTGGATGATATATTTTGGTTATTACTCATTTATAGGTGAGTAATCCTTCCCCCTAAATACCTGTACAGCTTTTTTGCATCGCGAAATGCCCCTGTATTGATCTTCTCTGTCTGAGTTCTTCATTTTCGCATATCCCTAAGGCTTTATTTAAAATGGAATAGTGGCATNGCGAGATTTTTCTCGATCTGCTCTCATTCTTGAGATTCCGTTGTCCTTCCAACTGATATGCGTGGTATTTGAATGGTCCGCCTTTTTCACGGTGTTGCGTTGATGCTGCGTATCGCTGCATGCGTTGGATTTGTATGGGGAAAACACCTATCGCTTCTGTAACATACGAAAACGAAAGGATTTCAATTTTAAAAAAAAGACAGCTTACCTTACATAAATTGTGTGTTACTTCTCTCCTGTGTGGTCCATGGGCCGATTTATGGCCGTTTTATGGGGTTCCTAGACTTGGTGGAGATGTGCCGGCCGGTTCTACACCCATTTTTAGAGGCCTGTTTCAAACGTCGTGCTACCGCCGTGCTAAACTGGCTCAACTGTAGCTCGACTACAGCACGACACTAGTACGACTTGGTTTCAGACGTCGAATTTAATTCAGTCGAATAGAACGGCTGTCACCGAAAACAAAACACAAAAATAAAGAAACAGTTTAGTAAACTGTTAAATGTATTCCAATGTATTTATAATTTATGAATTGAGTTTGGCACGGCAGTAGCACGACGTTTGAAACGGGCCTAACATCCATGAAAGGGGTGACAAACGCGAGATTAATCCAAACGCGATGTTTGCATAGGTCAGGAGCAGGGTGTAAATCATGTTATCATAATCATCGCTTAGAATAAAACGTTGGATGATATATTTTGGTTATTACTCATTTATAGGTGAGTAATCCTTCCCCCTAAATACCTGTACAGCTTTTTTGCATCGCGAAATGCCCCTGTATTGATCTTCTCTGTCTGAGTTCTTCATTTTCGCATATCCCTAAGGCTTTATTTAAAATGGAATAGTGGCATCTATAAGAATTTTACTCTCACTACTATGCTTTTTATCCGGAGCTTCTTACTGGATTAAAACTATAAATTGAGCTCTCTTCAGATTCCTCCTTTTTATAAAATGCAGAGTTTCATTTCCAGTTGCCTTGAGTAGCGGTATAAACTTCCTTGCCCTTGCAGTGTGCTTTCCTTCTCCACATGACGACGACAATTGGTGAGAATAGACTGCGTGACCAGCTAAAGGAATATTTGTGTGAGAGGCAAGGAGCTGGGACTACTGTGTTATGCTAGTCCGCGTTCTGTTTCTCTCAGTTTTGCCTTTATAAAGTTGTTTTTATATACATAGTCCGCAGTCCGTGTTTTATACTTACCGCTAATTTAGTGCCCGAGTACATAGTTTCGACCTTGTACTCGGGCACCGGCACCATGCATGAATTTGGGTATGTTCACATAAGCGTCCACCGAGTACCTTACTCAGCCACATTGCCTGGGAACAAAGGAACCCGAGGGGGAGACTCCGCATATGAAAGTGGTGGGGATGCTCGTCGTCTCGCTTAGGGGTGTAAATTTCGGATTTTGGTCTCATTAAGGGTGTTCTGGGCAAAACGCCATCATATTTAGTCGTGAAGGTTTCGTTTAGGGTGCACGCGAAAAAATATAAAAATATATATTTGATATGTGTATTTTTAATTCGTTTTATTTACTTTATTCATATAATCCAAGTTTTCTCATTTGTCTGTGTTTTAACATGGTCTCTTTTAGGGATTAAAATAAGCTTGGGCCACGCCCAGATCGGTCTCCTTTAGGGGTTTAATTCAAAATTTCACCCTCACCCCTTTCATATGCGGAGTCCCCCCGGGCAAAGGAAGCACAGGAGACATGCTATTACGTGTTGCTCGAGATGATCGAGAGAAACTCTAGCTTCTCGAGTGCTTAGACAACCTCCAAAATGCATCCACAACTTGAACAACGTACAGCCGTGGCATTCATGTTTATTTTTAGCACTGAAGAATTGGCCACCATGACTTGTCCCAGGCTCCTGCTCGTTCCCAGTCACCAATTATGATTTGTATAGAGCGGCTAAGGAACGACCGGGGGAGGCCACCGTATTACGGCATCTCGGCGAAGGGGACGATTGGATGGAGAGAAGAAAAAGGGAGAGTAGTGTCCTCTTTCCTCTCTTTCCGACCTCTTTCCTAAAAAGTCTCACTCCGTGCGCGCCTCTCAAGCGCACCCCCAAAAACAACAAACAAACAACTGTTTGAGACTCTAATGACAGCAATAAAACTGGAATGGAATCTGTACTCTCGCGGGATTTATTTTATTTAGGTTTTTTCGGAGCCGCAGCCGAGTTTCGGTTAGGTTTGGTGTTTCGGTCAATGTTCAGGATAGGATTTCGTGACGTTTTGACTCTAAATAACATCGACCGAACCCAGCGATCCTCAGAAAGACTATAAGTCGCGTCGTTCAAAACAATACAGCTGAGGTTATTGTAGATTTAACATTTTTTTAGTAATATAAAACGACAGTGTCGACCGTTTTATAACTCAAACTAACTCAACTGCGATCGATCAAGTGAGCGGAAGTCGAGGGGATCATTTCAGTCATTTTGTAAGACGCCGCTGACATATCGACGACTCATCCGGTTTAGGTCGATGTTATCTAGTGCTTTCCGTGAGAACATCGTTTGGATTTCATTTAAGAGAATNAGTCTCACTCCGTGCGCGCCTCTCAAGCGCACCCCCAAAAACAACAAACAAACAACTGTTTGAGACTCTAATGACAGCAATAAAACTGGAATGGAATCTGTACTCTCGCGGGATTTATTTTATTTAGGTTTTTTCGGAGCCGCAGCCGAGTTTCGGTTAGGTTTGGTGTTTCGGTCAATGTTCAGGATAGGATTTCGTGACGTTTTGACTCTAAATAACATCGACCGAACCCAGCGATCCTCAGAAAGACTATAAGTCGCGTCGTTCAAAACAATACAGCTGAGGTTATTGTAGATTTAACATTTTTTTAGTAATATAAAACGACAGTGTCGACCGTTTTATAACTCAAACTAACTCAACTGCGATCGATCAAGTGAGCGGAAGTCGAGGGGATCATTTCAGTCATTTTGTAAGACGCCGCTGACATATCGACGACTCATCCGGTTTAGGTCGATGTTATCTAGTGCTTTCCGTGAGAACATCGTTTGGATTTCATTTAAGAGAATGTATGGGAAGTAGCTTTTCCCCCTGGATTTGTCTATTACTGTATCTACCTGTTACCTTATCAGAAAAGAGATAATCTAGCTAAAGAGTGAGTTGTCATGTGATGGCAAAGGCGTAGACTGCGAGCAGTCTCTTCTTTTTCTTTGCAAAGTTACTGCACGCGAAACCTAAGCACGCGAGTGGCGAATTAAGCCGCGAGCCGCGGGAAATGAGGGCGTAATAGCAACGTCGTGGATTGCAATTGCGCTGGATGAGATAAGAACTAGACGGATTTTAAGAGAAAAGGCGGACTGCAAGCAGTCTAGCAAACGCGCAATGGCGCCTTCTAACGCTTCCTTTGCTATTTTTGGATTATACAATGCCAGGAGCTCCAGAGAATAGCTTAAACTGCCGCTTATATGTCCTGGGCTTATAAATCTTCGTAAGAGGTTTTAGCAGGGCTTATAAGCAGAGGGGCTTATAACCGAAATAGAAAAAAGTGCAGGCTAAGGCGTGTTCAATAATTTTTATAGTATGATTTGTTCTATGTTGCTAAAAATATGATTTTGGTTCGATCGATTCGGCATTGAAAAACAGAATTCGTATTTCTTGTTTGATTTGAATTCGGTTTAGATTTCCTTTTCGTTTTTTATTGCTTTGGAAAATAAATTTCATATCTCCTTTTCCTGTGTTATTGAAGGAAGGGAAAAACAACTTCCAGCTGAATTACGGTTCCTTGTATAGGCTATTGAGTATTCACATGTTTGTCCAACTGCTGCTACTGTAGACTGCAAAACAGTCGGTTTTTTCTCAAAATCAGACCAGAAATCGGTAAAGCGTGGCGCAAGAGTCTTACGCGCGCGAGGCGCAAGAATCCAGACCTTTTGTTTGACTGCTCGCGCGTACGTGAATACGCAAAAATACGGACTGTTTTGCAGTCTACTGCTACTGTGTAAAGTCACTCCAAGATCTCTTACAAGGCAGGCATAGGACGGTGCAAAGTACTGGCACCACCGACCCAGGTCCCGGTTGCTCAAACGTCCGACCTATCCAACGTCAAATCACTAACCAGCGAATAAGTATTAGTAAGAGAGAATATAATACTTTCTTGGTATTAGAGAAACCAAGTGCGCTATCCTCTGGATAGAGATTTTGTATCCACCTTTTGAGCAACCGCGCGCAGATATCTCTAATAAATTAGCTCAAAGCCGAAGCGAGAGATGAATAACTTCAGTCTTACCAGGGCTGCACATACAGGCCATTTAAAGAACGCTTTCATATTTCTTTGTTCGTCTACTAGCCGTTATGTATATGTTATGTTGGAAGTAGCAAAATGCTTCTATAACCTATTGGTTATCTAATTAGTAAAGCCTTCATACTTTATTGATAATCAGATTGCAACCCAGAGGTTGAATTAGGCGATTATTTACAATTGAATGTAATTACTGAAAAATACTACTACTATCAAATTAGAAGCTAATTTACATAGAAAAATGTAAGAAACGAATAATGGAAACACTACATGAATACACTACGGTAAAATTGTGATTTATTAAAAAAAAAAAATAGAAATCGGATATAATAAAAAGCAATCGAAACTTGTGAAACTATAGAAACACAGTTTAAGCCTTGAGGGCTTATAGGTAATAAAGCTATTACGAAATCTGTTCGTCTGGAAGGTAAAGGACGGGTAAAGGCGCATACGACCCAAAGACCCACACGGCCGGAGCTTATACCGGTTTCCGTACCATGAAGCGAGCCTAGGAGTATTACTACTCCTCCCTGGACGGGATGCTTAGTCCATCGCAGGGTTACCCCCCAGCAGTATGTCACCAGTACCCATTCATACACCTGGGTGAAGAGAGACAAAGTGGAGTAAAGTTCCTTGTCTACGGAAACAACGCGATGGGTGAGGCTTGAACTCCGGACTGCTCCAGATCCAGAGTTCGAGGTGTTAACCGCTCAGCCACACACACCTCCACTGTTCGTCTTGAAAACGGGCCTAAATTTCGGTGCGTTTCTTAGGTTCGACCTACAGGTATTAAGAGCAGGGAGAAGGCCGTGGAGCTTGTTCTCTTTTTTCTCTACGACTTCCTTAAATAGTTTGTCTGTTTAACAAATCGACCACAATTTTCCATGGTTTACACTCTTGTTTCGCAAAATATTAAAGGGGGGTCAGTTGGTAATTGACTAAACAACGATCTTAAATTGTTATCATAAACGGCCTTGTTCTGAAGTATGGTGTCTCCGGTAATGCGAAAATTGCTGTGTCAAACGGGGTAAATATATTTAATTTTGGTCACGATAGTCTTCCTGCTTCGCTAAATACCAACGCCGGGGGCTTAGTTGGTAAATGATGAAAAAATGTTCTCAAATTCTTTACATAACTGGCCTTGTTCTGAAATAGTGCCCTGTCAGAACAAGCAAACCAAGAAGGGAAAGAAGACTTGTAACCTACTGCTGACAACTCCTACTCTTGCCAGATATTTTAAGAAAACTGGGCGCCTTTTTCATGAAATTAGTTAATTATTATTATTATGTTCTTTTTTTTGCAGCAATCGAAACATCTTTTTTATCTTCACAGTAGTTAAGCCAAGGGTATGATCAGCATTCTCCTCATCGAAAAAAAGAGAGATAAAACATACATTTACAACATATAATCATTACATGTTTAATTTCCAGAATCACCTAATGAATAAATATTTCAGCTTCCTGGAAATAAGTAACTTGTGGCTCAAATCCCTGGTTCTAATGTACGCTAACTTGAACTTTTAAATCAATCAATAATGAAAACGTTTATATGTGTAGGCTGAGGTTCGTTCCTTACTACCCTTTATAGCTAAAACCGGCCACTCAAAAACAAAAACGATAATAACAACTGTATCGAACTGTAACTCCAACACTAATACACCGAAAATGACAAGCTATAAGAGACTTAAGTAACCGTGGGCCATATCGCGTTACTCTTAGGGTGTTTGCTTTGTTCTGTTGATAAGTTCAACATGTTTTTTTTCTTTGTTTGTTTCTTCACCTCTTCGTTCATCTTCGATCTACTTATTTGTCATTTAGTTGCCAGTGAGGGGTTTTTGAATTAAAATGACAATAATGTGAGTTTCAGGGAAAGAAAAAAGGAGTCACACCCACTGTGAAAGCTAAACTTTGGGAATCTTTTGAAAGTTTGCTACGAACAATACCGCCACAGTTATACACCCCCGAGAAACTGTTTAAAAAAATGTTAACTTGCATGTTGTACTTTCAGTTATAGACACTGCGACTTTTCGACAAGCAAGTAACTCTTACTGACAATTTAAAAGTTAATGTGGAAAGTATCACGTAGAAGTTTCTTGTGACTTTCTTTCAGTTCGATTGCAATAGAGGAGTTTACGCTCATAGTTGCATCATGGGTAATCAGGGCAAGATGGCGGGAAATTAGAAGATTTGAATTAGAATTCAAAGCCAGCTAATTCTTCCTGAATTCATATATTTGATGCTTTCTCTTTGAAAAGATACTCAAAAGAGTAACTTACCAGTTCAAAAAAAATACATTTTCTTTAATTTTGACACTGTCGAATTACAGAAAATGTATGGGTAAATTAAGGTTTGCTAAAACTGATCACGGACTTCTTTGCACTCCAGATTTAGTGTATTGTTTCTTTGAACTCGTAAGTTACTTTTTGTCAAAGAGAAAGCATCAAATGTATGAATTCAGGAAGAATTAGCTGGCTTTGAATTCTAATTCAAATCTTCTAATTTCTCTCCATCTTGCCTTGATTACCCATGATGCAACTATGAGCGTGAACTCCTCTATTTGAGTGGATTTTGCCGGCTTTGGCGTACGGTAATAATGCGTATTCCCCCATAAAATATGTATAGTGGTTAAGACAACTTTCTAAAAGAAGAAGTGGCTACACAGTGAAAGGCGGTTAGGTATCAGCACATTTATAAAGAGCTTGTGCTGTGGCGTTACTAGACCATAAACACTGTGAAATTAAAAGTCCGTCGCAGCGTTTTTTAAATATTGTTTATAAAATAACTAAGATAGTAACGCGCGTTCTGATTGGTTAAAAACCTATGGTTTATTGTGCCGGTAAACTCATAGGTTTACTTAAATTAAAGTTATTTTATAAAAGCAATAGACCACACTTTCTATGGGTTTACCGGCGTGTTAACCCACTTGGGATGTTGGAAGAACACGAGAAAAGCTTTTAAATCACTCGCTTTCGGCTCGTGATTTACAAGCTTTTCTCGTGTGGGCTATCACCCAAGTGGGTTATCATGCCCGTAAACCCATAGAAAGTGTGGTCTATTGCTTAAGTAGTCGTACGTAATCTTGCTCTGAAAAAAGCAAACATTATTTGCTTCAGATAGCTTTCATTACAACTATTGTTTGTTACGCATCGATTTCAGGATCCGCGCTTCCTTTAAGAATAGTTGTTTCTCGCGGTCGTGATGCATATGCTTCCTTGGCGGCAATACGCACAAGTTTCCTGTCAAAAGAGATACATGTGATAGGAGATAGAAAGCGTCACGCATTCTTCCAGACAAAACTGGCCAGCAGCTCATCAAAATATATAAATAGTATGCCAACGGCGGTCCCCACGATTTAAGCCAACAGGGCTCACTGTAATTTAAAGCAGTTTAAAACTTCCACGATGGGATGAGATGGGTAAAAAGTTTAGTTTTAGATTCAGATGTTTACGTTGTTTACATGAATATGTCATGCATATTGAATTTTTTATTATTATTATAAATAGATTGACCCAATAGGCCATTTCAGAGTTCCAGAAAATCTCACTTTCAAAACGAGGCTAAGTGCGAAACCTTTGTTGTGAAAATGAGTTTTATTTGCATCATAATTAAAAATCATTTTTACAACAAAGGTTTCGCACTTAGCCTCGCTTTGAAAATGAGATTTTTTGGAACTCGGAAATGGCCTATTGCTAGTGGTTCATTTCACAAGTTACAGATTTTCATTTAGAAATATTAAATTACAGAATTACAGAATTAAATAATTACAGTACTTGTTTCGTTTCGTTTCGTCAAATACCATAAGCATTCAGAGGGCTCACCCCTGAGAGGGTTGTGTTAATGAGATCCCCTGGGTAACCTCTCTGTAGCAGATGTGATTTGTAATTTTCTCTTCAAATATTATTTTAGGAGAATTTGTTCTGAAAAGTCTTTATAGGGCCTCTCCTTTAATGAAGCCTATTTTAACTCCTTGTGGGTGACAGGAACTAAAATGCGTGTATTGAAATGCCTGAGTTGGTTTAAAATAAGGGTCTCAATGGGGTTATGGTTGCGTTTTTTTAATTCCCCCCTATTGTGACTCCGTACGTATCAGTTAGGCGAAGCGCCTTTTAGGTGTTGACCAAGACCTAGGCTCCATTTCCGCCGCTCTCTCGGAGAACTAATTTTTCCATAGCGAAAGTGTGGCTTCTTGCTGGGAATTAATATTTGCGATTTTCAGGAGGTCGTGCCCTCGAAACACTAGTGAAACAGCACGCAGAGATGTCACTGTCTGTAAACACGTTGCCGATAAACAACAGTTCCCTGTTTTTCCCTGACGCTACGGCAGAGATTGCCATGCTTAGTTCCTGTGCGGCGTCTTCCCACGCAATCTCGGTCAAGGCATTTTGGTTGCGAACTCGCTCGAACCACGTGACCCGAAACGCATTAGGTGCGCGGAATATCTACGGAGAAGGCAACGGCAGACAGTCGATCCGTACTGTCCTTCGCTATCATCAAAAACACTGGACACGGGAATTTTGTTATTGGCCGTTTTCACACTAGTGCTAGTGGATTATCCGTCTGAGACCAGACTGTGTACAGTCGCCCCCTCCCCCACAGACACCCCTTCTCTGATTTTTTCTAAGTGGAGGGGGCGGCGGTACACAGGCTCTCTGAAATGGATAATCCATCTTCAATCAAACTGTCCGTGAAAATTGACGGATAAAGTCAGGCGGATTGTTCATTCAAAATTAAAGGTATTCTGACGCGAATCATCAAACGGATAACCCGTCTCGCACAAATAATCCGTCTCCGTGGTGTGAAAACGGCCATTTCTGTTATAATGAATGTCGCGCCCCGGCCTTGAGTTGGGCGTTCGAGTGCCTACTTTTGCTTTTTCACAAAGATTATTTTTAAATTGACTACAGTCTAACCTCTCCTTACGGACACCTCTCTATTACGGACTGTTCGTTTGGTCCCAGAAACGCCAAAAATCATACATTCCCTACCTCTATAATACGGACACCTCTGTAAAGTGGACACTTGGTTCTGTCCCTTTGGTGTCCGTATTAAAGAGGTTTGACTGTATTGACATTTCTATGTGTAAAATGATATTAGAAAAGGAATACTTTATAAAAAGTATGATCTGTTAAATGTTAAAATTTTTCAAAAGAATAGCTTATTTTATCCCGAGATGAATCGAAGCAACCTCGTCCCCAGGGCTTTTCCCTTAAAAAATGGGTGGGGCATTTTTTAAGGGAAAAGCCCTGGGGACGAGGTTGGAATCGAAGACCTTTATTTTGCTTTAAAGATAAAAAAATACAGGTTAATTAATATTTAACTCTTTGAAACAAAAGAAATTGATTTTTAACTCTTTTGTTAACCGTACTGAAAAAAAATTAACCGTTAGCCGTAAAAGAGCCAAAATTTTAGCCGATAATCGTGAAAGCCACCACCCCATTGAGACCCTCTAAAATGAGTACGCACATCAAGGATTGCGTCTCTTGCGTCTTTGTAGATGTAGGTGTCCAGGAATGTTGTTTCCTTATCGGAAATTTCAGCCGTAAATTTGATCATAGGGTGATGATTGTTCGCTAGCTTGCTCAATGAACTGTTCTATTCTGTGTCTGTTTATAGTCCAGAGCGAGAATATGTCGTCTATATACATGATTAACGTTTCCAAACGAGCGGTTTTAGTTCGCTTTGGGTAAGGATTTCGGTCTCTACCTTGTTCATGAATATACTAGGAGTAATCGGAGCTTAGGAGAGTGCGTTCGATATGTTTGTTAGGCGTACAGGTAGCAGTTGAGGGGGAAGGGTGGAACGCAAGGGTTGCCTACAGCGAAACCTCTATAAGAAGGTTTTGAAAAGATATCGTATGGTTCGGTGTCAAGTGTTTGTAATCGGAGGAGACATTGGCCAGAGTGCGTCGGGCGTGTAAACAGAACATTTTGTTTTACTGGCGCGAGTTACAGGGCACAGTTGCTCAAAGGCCGATTAGTGCTTAACCTGGGATTCTTTTTCTTTCTTCAAAAACATTTCTTCGGATAATTTTCTCTGTTATTTTTAAGATCATCCAATCATCAACTTGCTGACAAAATGAATTACATTGAATTTACTGTTTTAAAAGCTTTCACATCTGAATTCAAACTTCGCACTAACCCTGTCAAAGCCTTCAATGGAATGTGTGTGCGGCTCACATCAATAACTTTTCCAGTAATTTGGTCGAGCGTGTTGATCTCAGTGACTCGAGAGTGCTTTATAAGTTTTTCCTAATAAATAACATAGCGTTAAAGTGTTCGTTTGTCCGGTGCCGAAAATATCACAAGTCATGATCAAATGGCAGGACTTTAGTAGCTTGACTTGGTCAGCCAAGAAGTCTTACCTGTAGCTGGGCAGCCACCTGCCTGGGTGACAATTTTTTCCTTCTTCTGTTTTTCCTGAGGGCCATTTAATTGGATATTAACTGCCCCCCCCACCCCTTCCTGATAAATTCAGCTTGCTCTCTCCTCAGTATCTATAGCAATCAAATCACCCCTCACTTCCAATGCTTTTTCTTGCCATAACTGAAAATATGGAGGACCACAACCAGTTTTTTTTTTAATGACCATTAATGTAATTTATTATTCATTCAAAATATTTCCCCGATTCTGATTGACTAAAAGCACATGCATAATTCACCACAACCAGCTACTGATGACCAAATTTTGAAGAATTTTTTGTTTAATGAACCGATGACGTCAAAAGTGCAGCATTCTTGCAGGTTAAGACACCGTTACCGTGAAGACCTGAGGATGAGGTTGAGTTGTTTTGGTTGTGAAAACAAAAATAGCGGAACATTCATGACGATTTATTGTCTAAAAACATAGCAAGAAGACAACTCGATGGACAAAATCTGCTATTTGGAGTATATTTGCAGACCTGAACAACCCTTTATCTTCTAAACAGCCCTTATCGAGGTGAACTTGACGTTGAAGAAGGTAAACATGTTTTAGCTTGTTTTTAAACTAGGAATTATTTTGAATGAATAATAAAGCAGTTTAGTGAATTTGGCTTTCGTAGGATATGAAGAATTAGGCAGCCTACTCAGCCTCACTCATTAATTGCTAAAAATAATGATGAGCTCATCCGTAAAAAACAATAAGCAAAGCCCAATAAATCTTGTTTCATCAGGAGCTCAGAAGGTAACCAACAAGGAAATAGGCAAACTAGAAGATGTTTTAACAGAATGGTAGGTTCTCTTCACAGGTTTTTTTAGAAAGTACAAAGGGACGTTACCAAAAGATGATTACAAAAGCTTTAACTTAGGAAACAATACACAACACTATGTTTTACCAAGACTTAAATCTTCTACGAATTAAAGGAAAAAGATAACTAAGGAATTAAAAAAAAAAGTGTTAACAGGTAGGCCTAATATGACTGGATAACTGGTAGTGTACCCCAAGTTTTTTGTCTCACGCTGAGTTCTCAAAAAGACGAGATTTAGGTCAATTTTCAACAGATCTTAGTGAGAATGGTTTACCTTGAAGTCTATTTTAGGAAACAGTTATGAAGCAGTGGAGGAGATAAAGGGAGCTGATACCAGCTCTTGACGGTCATAAACTTTGTTTCAATTTATTTCAACAGTTGAAGATGCTTAATTATAAAACATCGAGGGAGCTTAAGCTTTAATAGTATCAGTGATAATGTAGAAGTAAACCTGATGGGGAGCTGCAATGACTGGAATTGCTTTAATGTGGGTATTCTGAAAACAGATACTAAAGGTATTCCATCTCCTTCGTTTGGTATCTCGAGTAACTATTTTTTTCCCGTTAGCAGAAAAGATGAAAGTGCTCGCACATTTCCACTCTTAACAGACAGTTAATAGTATAAATTTCCTAATGCAAAAATATTCCTCTTCTTAACAGTACAGGGCTTTCAACCCCCACGTCTTCAAATATTGAGAATTGATGGGGATGGGATGATAGATCCGTCAAAATCTGTAGTCTCTCTCCCGGATTATCCGGGAGAGTTGGCAGCCTTGCAGTATTCTTAAAAACATTCGACAGCTTATATTATGCAGTGCAATAGTAATGCATTGGTGGGTAAATAATGAGATGGTTGAATGTATATATCATGGGCGGATCCAGGATTTTTTCTAGGAGGGGGTGCACTCATCTCTTGCTCTACTTCAACCCCAATAAACCACATAGTTTTTTTTTTTGCAGAATACCAGTTGTATTAGAAAACCGCAGGTCATCTCGGGGGGGGGGGGGTGGGGGGGGGGGGTGCGCACCCCCTGCACCCTCCCCCTAGATCCGCCACTGTATATTTTTTAACAGCTTGATGGACTGAACACATGCTGTTATTAAAATTGTACTGACTCTTTACGGAATCGTTGACGTCGTTGTGATCTTGACAATCGAGCGTCTTTTTGCTAAGATTTTTCAGGTGCACCCAACGAGAATATAGTTCAAAACCAGTTAAACATAGCTTTGTTAAACGCATTTTAGTATTTAAACTGTAGATATAAGCATATTTTTATCCCCTAAAAATTTTTCATCTGTTCGGATTTCCCAGCTGAAAGCTTAGTGATCCGAAAATTATAGGGATCAAAACTTACCTTTTCGAAAATTTCAGCCAGAAAAAAGGCTCCCGAAATTTATAGGTGACCTTTTTAGGGTAAAAATCCGTTAAAAATAGGCAATTATACCATTTTTTAGATGTTCGAAAATCCTAGGAGAGGCAGGCAAGCAAGAAATTTTAAAACAAATGTTTCGAACATTCTAGATCTAAAATAGTCTTGCGAACAGATATTCTTCCGAAAATTGTCGTTAGGTGCCTCTGATTTTTTTCTTGGCTCAGGTGCAGCTTTTGACGAGGGAGTCAATTCTTGTTCACCATGTTTCAAAAATGTTTCCTTGTCGTCTGAAAAAATAGAAACCCTCCTTGTTGTTGTTGTTTTTTGGTTTCACTGGCTCACAAAAACAAATCGGTTAAGCTAAAGAATCACATAAGAAGTCAAACGTATCTAGAATCTCTGTAAAATAGAGAAAACGAGAAAAAATATAGAGAAAAGAATTACCAACCTTCAATCCACAGTTCACTATAAAAAGAACCATCGATATCGTCCATGCTTTGCGGGAACCCTTAGCTTCCCGCACACAAGCCATGCCGGCGAAACGACTAAAACGCTAGAAAAGGCATAAAAATACTTTTTGCTAACTTTTTTTATTGTTAATAATAAATAAATAGACGTAACAAAGGATATTGAGCATAAAAAATACCAGAAAAGTGCCGATACCTTAAAAAAAAAAGACCTGCACGTCTTTATGAGCGTTTGCGCGTCTCTAGCGAACCAAATCTGCCAGTCGCTATTTTTCCTTCGTCCCTTCCCATGAGACCCCGAGCGCGCCTCAACCTAACTAAACATAGCGACTGGGTAAGGGTCTGTAGTTCCGGTACAAAACTTTGAAATACCCTGGCCTCCTGAAAATTTGCTTTCCATACTAAGGAGGTAATTCAAAAAAAATAACCAATGTCCTTTCATTAAAGGTATTGAACATAGAAGACCAGTTATTGCCAAATATCTTTGAAATACAATATACCATCATTAAACATTATTTAATTAAAATAAGTCTCTAAAACTTGCATGTTGTTTTCTCTTGTTCGCCTCGATTAGTCACCGTGTGGCACAAAATGTCTGCGGCAGTTTATTTTTGTGGATTGGCGATTTTTTGTGTTTTGCTGGAACTAATTTTTGTGATTAGGACAGATTTGCTTTTCTTGCTGGGAATTAATTTTTGGTTTTTTCAGAAAGTACCCAGTACCTAGCATCATGTGATATTATTTTCGTTTTTATTGAGTATGTGCAATAGAAATACATATTTTTAAACAACAGTATTTCATTGTATACCGTTTTGTTTCTGAATGAAAGAGACAAGTTGTGTTTCAACAGACACGATTTCCTAGTACTGCATTTTTGTGTAGCGAATTCAAGTTAGTATGAAAATATTTAATCTGGAGTAAATTTTTGCGGGAAAACTGTTTGCGGTAATTTCTATTTGCAGGAACTTATTTTTGCGGATCGCTGAAAAAATCGCAAAAATGGCAAAATTAGAACCTGCAGAAATTTTCTGCCACACAGTAGATTATTTTCGGTTGGGGCTTTGTATATTGGTGTTTAATAAAGTGTACCCGGTAATGTGTAGAATTAAGTGTAAATGTAGAAGTAGCTGTCACGGTTTCTGAAACAAATTTTAAACTTAAATGAATGAGTTATAAATTAATGATTTAACACAAGAAAACCAGTCAGGTCAGAAAACACACGTCAGTGGGAACTGCCTTTTTCACTGATTAACATTTTTTGTTTCGTTGATGTTCTCAAATCTTTATATCCCTTGTCCCTAAAAGCATAACAATTATTAATATTGTTTCTGCTCTTCCGAAATTCGCTTGTTTCAAGAGACTATATCTCAATCTATACATTTCATTCAAGGGCTAACAAATTGATACTGTAAAAGGAGAAACAGACCATCATGGAATATGCAAAGCATGTGCTTGATGTGCTCACACAGTTCAGTCGTCTTGCAGCTCTTCTCAACCTCTAATTTCACTTGGACTCCATACGAATCGCAGTTTTTTTGTTTTCCGGGGCTAGGTTCCATTGTAGGCCTAGATACAAATATCCGGATATTTTGAAAGATATTTAGAAGATTTTAAGATATTTAGGAAAGGATTGTGATATTTAGAATTTTGTTACGAAAAAAGGGCCGATATCATGTTTTTCTCGGAAGCTACTTTAATGCTAATTAGGGCATGGGCATTTCAGTGACAGAAATTCAAACAAATCTGCACATATGGACCTGTTGTAATCAGATTCAGCAATATTCTCCATTCATAATATATGCAATGTGGCTAATAATGTTCAACAAAATGGCTGAAATTTGTGTTGCCTTTTTAGATGACCGGCTATTTTTTTGTGTTTTTACTGTAATATTTATGAAATGAAGCCAGATATTTTTTTACATGATTAAGCATTTTCGAGATATTTAAAGAAAAAAAATTCGAGATATTTAGAGGAAAAAATCGGGAATTTCCGGAAAGATATTTAGCCGATTTTTCGAGATATTTGTATCTAGACCTATTCCTTTGTTAACTTTTTTTTATTTATTGTCATCCCAATCAATACCTTGAGGTCTTCCGAGAGCTGCGACGAAATTTGGTGACGATTATGATTTTAAATTGAAACATGAGTCGTAGTCATTTCAAATCTGCGACGAAATAACTGAGCTCCCCAGCTTCACTGCCGCTTGGCATCTCACTACTGAGTCGGGTTCAGTTAAGCGACACTTTACGGGATATAACGCCACGATCGTTGGTGGAGTTGGTCACGTCATTTCCGCCACTTGCACGGTAAACTGAAACAACGCAAAGACAGGTTTGAGACCAATATAAATGTGACAACAGTCTCCTTAAAATGCACTAAGTTAATTCAGGACGAATCACCACAAAAACTCCAATCGTCACCATTTTTGTAATATCCAAACTAGATTAAAACCCTTTAGTCATCTGATGTACAATAGTGAAACTCCAGCTTTTGGTTGTACGCGCACGTTAGAGCAGTTGCTGAGCCGTGCTCATACAAGAAGGCAAGAAGAGTGAACAGTGACCTTCGAATCTTAAGGCTACATGTGGACAAATGGAACCGGTCGTCACCGTAGTAAAGCGACGCAATTCAAAACTTACAGATAAATGAATTTATTATTCGAAGCAAATTTTTCTTTCTTTTCATTGGCCGAGAGCCCACCACGTGACCTGCAAATAACTGCCTACAAATAATGGTCTGCTCATGCACAATGCCGTCCAACTGTGTTTGGCTGCAAAAATAATATTCTACATATGCGTAAAGGAAACCGTGCTCTTCTCCTTCTTGCGATCGCTCTTGCGTGAAAATGGCAGATCGCTTCGCTTCCCGAGGATATTCATTAAAAAACAAACTCGGTGATCGAATGATAAAACGATTACTGAACTCGGTTATCGCAATATCGTGACCTGTCAGAGTCTCGCAGATCAATTATTTGTCTCAGCCTTCGGCTTCGGCAAATAATTGATCTGCTCGCCACAGACAAATCACGATATTTTGCTCAACCTCGTCCAATAATTGTTAATTGCTTTACCTGAAGATAATCAAACGAAACGAAATAAATGAGATTTGTTCACGAAAGCGCTTCGAACAGGTCGCATGCTCCATTGCCCAGCGTGGCAATGCTAAAAATGTCATATTATAACTTACCCTTTTTGTCCTCCATACTGTTTTTTTCAAGATCTATAATCAAAGCATTTGTTTTAGCCACGAATTTGAGGTTTCAATGATTACAATACCGTACCAGTTAACGGATAGCTGAGAAAACTGATAAGTCGCAAAGGGCTAATATATACGTCCATGAGTGAAATTATTCTACCTTAGTAATGGCCCCTTTAGCCCCTGGGGTAAATTGTTGGCTTTAGACTACTTATGTGATAAAACGAGAACTTCCACAACTTCAAGATTGAGTACTGTACACAGAGTGTTTAATTGGCGATCGATCCTTATCTTGTGCATTTCGCTCTCAAGAGTAATGCGTTTTAGTTATCACCTTTTTATTCCACTGTATAGTAAACAGAAAACGCCAAAATCCAGGACAAATATCCAATGGTATTGCTATTATTGTACACTATCTTTGCTCTTTGATGTGTAGTGTAGCTGAGGGTATACTAGTTTGTATTTTGACTTGCCCTTATTATTAGTGGTATTACGTTATTGTACCCACATCTAGTAGTAACTCAGTATAAATATTGATTATATATAAGTGCATGCATTGTGCATTGTCATATAGTATTATACCAACCATTTTTCTCCACTTTGATCTGCACTAAGTCCGTAAGTGGATTATACTTATAACCAAACTCCAAATGTATTCCAAAAACCACACTTGCGTCGGTTGGCTGAATATTATACACAACAAACGCTGCGAGAGAGGTTTCTGGATTTCCCGCCCAGCTTATTGCTGTCTCATAACCTGCCGTCACTTGGGGGATGTTGGTTGTCCCATTAATGATGACCATTCTTGGATAAACGTAACCCGGGCTTTTCCAGTAGCCAAAAGCTACGTAGATGAGAGCAAGATGGGCAGGTTGATAGTACCGCCAAACCAAAGAAACATTACCGCCGATGAAGACTTTAGTTGGTTTATCTGGCGTAGAAATAAATCTCTGGCGATCACCTGTTTGATACACAGAGCACGTAAATTAAATTTAAAAAAAAAATCAAAGTAGGTGTAATCAGTGAGTGACGTATTCTCACTCAGTCCTAATTATAATCATTATGCATTTATCAAATAGATTATTACAGTTTTCCATTGCCTATACTTGATAGTTATTAGATTATCAGTTCGATTTTTCTGTAGGTCAACAGTTACGAGAACGAGGAGTCTAATGGTTTAAGCAGAAACCAACTAGCATTGCTATTGTGTGTTTTCACATGACGTCATGGCGGCCATATTTGTGTCCCAAAACAATGGAACTGCAGCCATGTTGGTGTTCCAATTATTAACCAGTCCTCTGGGAATTGAACTCTTTTCTTATGTAAACGCTTTCTTTTGTTCCAATAAATTTACATAGATGCCGGCCACGTGAGTGAAAACACAGAATATCTTCCTCGACGCTTGTCACGTACTAGAAACACCTAAATTTTGTTCCTCTTAACATTAAGAATGTTCATTCGGTTTTTATGGCCGACCTCTCTCGTTTCTCTTTTTCTGGGACAGTATTCATGATTGATTTGTTTACCTACATCTCTTACTGTAGCATCACCAAACCATGACATTTCGAAATAGTTTTGTTTTTGTTAAAAACGCCGACTCGCTACTCATGACAATGCCTTTTTTTTTCCTGCTCACATTCCTTTGGTCCCTTTGCGCCGCCCCTATAATGTGATCACCTGGAACAGGCTAGCTTGCGTAGGCCGCAACCTTTGGTCACTTTTAATGTAGATCTCGACTTGTCTACTGCTGGCCTTACTACTGCTTAGTCGTCATCAGTCGATGAGGTCGACTATTTACACTTCAAAGACCCAGATGATCCGCTGTGAATGGGCAGGTTCGTTTTTAACAGCCGAGGGTTGCATTTCAATCGTTGCTGCTTCTGTTTCGGTCTGAAGGATATTGTTATTAATAACAATTAATAACGTGCGTTTTAAGAGAGTCAAGGACGCATAAACGTACAATTATGACCTGAGATTTTTTAGCCGCCTGTCATCGCTCACTGTAGCTGGTGACGTTTTTTCACTCTCTCTCAAAACGCCGAAACGCGAGTCCCAAGCGGCGGCGGGGATGAGAGGCAGCTGTATTTGCAGGCTAGCATGCAATATTTTACTTACGTTTTTGTTCGACTTTAACCTGCACTGAGTCTCTTAATGGGTTATATCTATATCCAAACTCCAAATGTATTCCAAAATCCACAGTTCTGTCTGTTGCTTGAATATCATGCAAAACAAACGCTGCGAGGGAATTTGTAAGGTTTCCCGCCCAAATAATTGCTGACTTATAACCTGCTGTCACTGTTGGAGTGTTGGTTGTTCCGTTCACTGTTATCATTCTAGGATAAACGTAGCCCGGGCTTTTCCAGTAGCCAAATGCTACCTCGATGAGAGTAAGATGGGAAGGCTTATAGTAACGCCAAACCAAAGAAACGTTACCGCCTTTGAAAACCTTAGTGGGTTTATCTGGTGTAGAAACAAATCGCTGACCATCCCCTGTTGAATAATGAGATCAACTGAAACGTGAAGAGACCCCTGTATAGTTATTCCGAGATTCTTTTTTTTCTTAATTTCTCAGCATCTATAAGGATTTAACGGAAATGTAAAATTAACTTCCCGTCAAATAGATTTTACAGTTGCGGGCTCAGTATCCTAGCCTTTGAGTGGATGTGTGGATGAGGTTAACCTTGTTTTAATACAAATCTCTTCTTTTTCTTAAAAACTCAGCAAACAACATACTGCTATTGTGGAGCTTTGATAATCATGGAGCATAATAATTATGGTAAAATATTTTGCAGTGGCATATAAAGCAGAANCATTTCGAAATAGTTTTGTTTTTGTTAAAAACGCCGACTCGCTACTCATGACAATGCCTTTTTTTTTCCTGCTCACATTCCTTTGGTCCCTTTGCGCCGCCCCTATAATGTGATCACCTGGAACAGGCTAGCTTGCGTAGGCCGCAACCTTTGGTCACTTTTAATGTAGATCTCGACTTGTCTACTGCTGGCCTTACTACTGCTTAGTCGTCATCAGTCGATGAGGTCGACTATTTACACTTCAAAGACCCAGATGATCCGCTGTGAATGGGCAGGTTCGTTTTTAACAGCCGAGGGTTGCATTTCAATCGTTGCTGCTTCTGTTTCGGTCTGAAGGATATTGTTATTAATAACAATTAATAACGTGCGTTTTAAGAGAGTCAAGGACGCATAAACGTACAATTATGACCTGAGATTTTTTAGCCGCCTGTCATCGCTCACTGTAGCTGGTGACGTTTTTTCACTCTCTCTCAAAACGCCGAAACGCGAGTCCCAAGCGGCGGCGGGGATGAGAGGCAGCTGTATTTGCAGGCTAGCATGCAATATTTTACTTACGTTTTTGTTCGACTTTAACCTGCACTGAGTCTCTTAATGGGTTATATCTATATCCAAACTCCAAATGTATTCCAAAATCCACAGTTCTGTCTGTTGCTTGAATATCATGCAAAACAAACGCTGCGAGGGAATTTGTAAGGTTTCCCGCCCAAATAATTGCTGACTTATAACCTGCTGTCACTGTTGGAGTGTTGGTTGTTCCGTTCACTGTTATCATTCTAGGATAAACGTAGCCCGGGCTTTTCCAGTAGCCAAATGCTACCTCGATGAGAGTAAGATGGGAAGGCTTATAGTAACGCCAAACCAAAGAAACGTTACCGCCTTTGAAAACCTTAGTGGGTTTATCTGGTGTAGAAACAAATCGCTGACCATCCCCTGTTGAATAATGAGATCAACTGAAACGTGAAGAGACCCCTGTATAGTTATTCCGAGATTCTTTTTTTTCTTAATTTCTCAGCATCTATAAGGATTTAACGGAAATGTAAAATTAACTTCCCGTCAAATAGATTTTACAGTTGCGGGCTCAGTATCCTAGCCTTTGAGTGGATGTGTGGATGAGGTTAACCTTGTTTTAATACAAATCTCTTCTTTTTCTTAAAAACTCAGCAAACAACATACTGCTATTGTGGAGCTTTGATAATCATGGAGCATAATAATTATGGTAAAATATTTTGCAGTGGCATATAAAGCAGAAAACATAGCCTTCAGTCACAACGTATTTTGGTTTGTTTTGTTTTTGTTAACCTTCGACATTTTTTAAGTCTCTAGGTATGTGCGTGTCGATACAGATGGCAACCTGAGAGACATTAAGTTTTATCCTCAAAAAGGAAAACTTGTGAATAAATAGCTTTTAAAGTTTGAAGGAAAAGAGAGGAAAACATATAGAAATTTATGACTCAAAATAACACTCAATAACACACATCTGTGACAGTACCAGAACATGTGCAGTTTGCTGTAGAGAAACGCATATTCGTTTACACAACTTGTAGCCTTTTGTCTTGTTAAAATTGAGTTAAGGAATAAATAATTCATTTTCTTAGTGCTATAAGTCCTTTAAGCCTTCAAATTGGCATCCCATAGGATCTTAAAGGAACAAAAGTTTAGCTTAAAGACAATATAAACAATGCACAGTTAACAAATAATGATATTCGAAGCAGGAAAAAGTTCTGGAAACTGAGGCGGAAAGTGTCTCCTTACCTGAGATTAAAATCTCGTTTGTTACAAATAAGAACCAAAAAAGGAAACTTTTTGTTGGAGAGAAACGCATATTCGATGACAATCAGGACAAGATCAGACGTCTGTGGAGGTTGGGGAATTGATCGCTGGTCTTGTGATGCTTGGGCTACCTGTTAGGGCCTGCATAAGGTAATCCGGATTAAAATATAGACATTAATAACGAAAATAGCAAAGAGAAAAGCGACTTGATGAAACAAGTGGGAAACCTGAAGTCGTTTTTCTCTTTGCTGTTTTGCTATTAATGTCTATATGCCAGAATCTCGCCAGAACAACGCGTCACCATTTAACCAACTGCCAGAAGACGACGTTTATTTAGTGAAGGTGGGAGGAGCTAGAACAATAGACTGGTAACGCGCTATATATTTCTCCTTCCCTCGACTCGTGATTCGCGCTTGTCTCGCGCTTCGCGCAAAATGCTGCCGATCCGTTCGCCTCGCTATGGCTCATAAAGCGCCTAGTACACGGTAGTCTGAATGACATATATAACTGCGTGTCATCAGCATAGGCATACGCAGAGGGGAGGTGCGAACGAAGGACCTCAAACAGCTTGCTAATATAACTAAGCGTAAAGCATGAACCCTGTGGAACATCGCGTTGAAAAGCAAATCTGTTTGAGAGTTCCTTTAACAGAAATACGCTGCGCTCTTCTCTCTAGGTTCTTAATTCGCATTCCGTTTTCGTATTTATCGGCGCGAAAACGGATATGACTTTCCTTTTCTGTTTCGTGTTTGCATTGCACTGGAAAACGAAATTCGTAGTTCGTTTTCCTTTGTTACTGGAGAAACAGACCTACAACTTCCTTTTCTGGTATTTTGTCACTTTCCACTTAGGCCAATTAAAAACCCCTTCCTGTTGACCCGAGAAGGCTTGGAAACCAACCATTTGTTTTGGCGGGAATATTACAAATTAAGATAGATTTAGTCGGCATTTAAAAAAGGTGTTCTAGATAAAGAGTCTTAAATAGCATAGTTTTTTTTCTTTTGTTCCTTTCGCTGGAAGTTTTTTTTTTTTTTGTTAAAAAAGGTGACGTTGAAAGCTTGTGTTTAGTTCTTT
>CALNXI010002367.1:48589-62800 GCA_942486025.1 Porites evermanni | reverse complement strand
AAAAAAAAAAAAAAACAAGGCCAGTTATCTCCAGCCGCCATCTTGACCTCATGCTTTGTAAATAGAGGATTTACTATATATGGCCCAAATGATGAGAACCTGTGTTTGCGGGACCGACTCGTGAAATCCCAAGGGGCAGTTTCTTTCTCGCTCGGGTGGTCCATCAGAACACAGTATTTGCTTCATCTTGTCCGCTCGCCAATTTAGCCGTATAATAAGGTATAATAAGGAAAACATTACAGCTCTGAACCGGCATCAGTGTATTCAATTTTCTCTACTGATGAGCTAATCCTGACCTGAGGAAAATACCTACCCGCCGGTTGAGTAGCTGATGAAGATGCTGTTGATGTATCTAGAGCCTTTGATGCTGATGAAACTGTTGGTGGGTATTCTGAAACTGTTGACAGATTAACTTGCTTTGTGAAATTTAGTCAGTTTATACACTAGATTGTTTTTAATCGTTTATCCCTCTTCAAACCCAGGGAAGCTTTTGAGCCCCCGCCTATCCCTCCAGGCCCCCTCCCCCCCTCTCGCTGAAAAGTTGAATAACTCCAGAACTGTTCAAGCTAGGTGGATAGGGCTTTCCAAAAGTTTTTTTGCCAACTTCTCGTATTTCAAGCAACTTTTTTTCGTTTCGAGCAGTTTTTTTTTTGTATTTGTATTTGTTTTTTTGTTTTGAGATATCGGAGCGGCATATTTCACAATGTTTTAGTAGACAATTTATGAATTTCCTGTAAAATATGCTAGGAGCCAAATCCTCCCCCCTGGGGCAGATCATGGGCGCGAGATAAAAGTAGCCGGGCTGCTAGGCCATCGGTTTTTAGAGAAAATTCAAAATTGTAGACATAGCTTCACACGCGACTGACTTCAGTGTCTCAGGTGAAGAAGATCGTTCAGCAATTTTATTGGCTCATTACATTTTTTTGGTTCTAATTGAGGACAAAGTTATAAGCAACGTCGATCGGTTACTGACAATTTGCATATTTTAGCATCAGACCAAAAACAAATTGTTTTTTCGTGCAGCTTTTGAGCAACTTTTGCTACCAAAATCAACTTTTGATTGTTCTTTGAACAACTTTTTAGCAACTTTTTCAGAAATTACAGGAAACTTATTGGGAAATCTCGAGTAATTTGTGGAAGGCCTTAAGCTAGGAACACCAAACAAAGCAACTTTCGTAAAATTTATCTGGGAACATTTTAAAATCGTCGTGACGTGTACGTCAATATTTATGTTACCACAGCAATAGAATTTTGACAGCCATTTTTTTTTTCAAAATTTGCATTTTTTTCTAGAAAAACAGGTAGTCTTTCTATTTTTAGTGATTGAATTTTATATAATGTGAATCAAATCGTAATAAAATAGTGTCAACAACATTAACAATTACTTTAGGTCCGAAAAACCACGGATGATTCAGACTCTTTTTTGTGCTCAAGTTATACTGGTTTACCGTCTATCTGAATTAAATTTTCAACAGTATTGTCAATTTGCCAATCACGATGAATGGAAATTCGAAAAGTAATTTTGGTAAATCGTTGAGTCCGTTGATGGCCCAAAACAGGGTTATCGGCGCTGCTTTGCAGATGTTACTAGCCGAAGTTAAATTACGCCTGAGAAGCAGGCTATACCATACGAGCTTTCCTAAATCCTAAAGTGGAAATTGTTCGAAAGTCTGTTGAGTTTTTTGTTACCTTAAAATTTCTTTCAGTTGTTTAGGGCAAATTCAGCATTTTGTTGCAAATTTGCTCTTCAGGTGTTGAAACATTATCTCTTGCTGTTTAAGAGCGTAAATTTGCGATTTAGTGTACTCAACTTTGTCCAATCAAAATCAAGTAAATTTCATCAATACATTTAGTACAAATGTATCTCATTTTAGTAAAATCCAGCTAGTGGTGTACTATATATCAATGCTGCATTCTGATTGGTTGAGCTACTGCTAGGCTAATAATATATGTTATAGCCCACTAGTAGCAAAAAGCGCCGGATTTTAAGCGCAAAAAAGGGATTTAAGTCTAGCTTTAACTAGCTAAGGTTGTTTTGTCTCAATAATTTTGAACAACTAGACATTTCTTCAATTAGACATTTCATTTTTTTAACAACTTGACATTTCTTACTATATTTCTTACTTGGTTCGCAAGTCCAACTCGCAAAAATGACCCTTGCTCCCCAACGAGTCCTCAGTAGCTCAGAGGTTAGAGCATCCGATCTAGAACACGGAGGGTCGTGGGTTCGAATCCCATCTGGGGCTCAGATTTTTTCTGTATCCTCTTATGGTTGATTCTTTACATCTCCCTTTATTTCCTTTATAATATTAATATCATGCCAGTGGCATAGGTTGGTTGGTTGGACGCTCCTTCATGGGTGAGACATTTCTTACTATTAATGTGACTGTGTGATACAGTTAAGCCTTAATGCATTGCTTTTGATGGACTGTGTGACTGCGAGATGCGGTTCGCAAGTCCAACCCACAAAAATGACCCTTGCTCGCCATGGCCAGCGCGTCCTCAGTAGCTCAGAGGTTAGAGCATCCGGTCTAGAACACGGAGGGTCGTGGGTTCGAATCCCATCTGGGGCTCAGAATTTTTTCTCTGTCCTGTTACGTCTCCCTTTATTTCCTTTATAATTGTTGGATTTTACTAAAACAATTATTCCCCTCGCCCTCACGGCCTCTGAGTCAATAGCCCGTTTGGAATTCGTTCTCATGGGCTATTGATTCAGGGTCCATTCTAGCCTCCCACGCGGGCGTTTTTTAGGGGAGCTCGACCCTCCCCACAAACGCATGCTCAACCGAAGACAACATTCCTTTCTTATGCATAGCCAATCACATTGAAATTTCCAAATTCTAGAAAATTGGCCTTGACCGCAAGGTAATCTGATAATTACTCGATCTGCATCTAACACTGGCAAAGCTTTGTGGACCTCTAAAAAATGTTAGATTCAGCGTGGCAAAGTAAGATTTAGTCAAAATTTTAGAATACTCCATGCGTTACATAGCCTTAGCGAAGGAAAGAAAAAGGGAAAACGGTAACTCTAGGGTCACGCTAAAGTCGCGTTTGGCCCGTCAACACTTTATTACACAACTGTTGATTGGTCACTTACCTCGCAAATAAAACAACGGGGAAGGAATGTTGTTTTCGATTGAGCAGGCGTTTGTGGGGAGGGATGAAAAACGAGCTCCCCTAAAAACGCGTGCTTGGGAGGCTAAGCCATTTAAGCTCGAGGAATAATTGTTAAATAAGTCGAACGGTCGCTGAATATCAACAAGAAACAAAAAGGGTGTCAAAGGTCATCCAATCCGTTACAATGATTAAGTCTATAATCATAACGATCACAAAATTCTCAAAAATCTGATTAAATGGCTTTTTTTTTCTCTGCTAGAAAAAAAAAGTCTTGAAATTTCTTGTGTTTTAATTTTAAAAAAAAGAACATTATATATCACAAATTTTGTTAAAGTTATGATTAACTGGTAACAGAACTTCGTACAGTCCAATTCGGTCCGTAACCATCCTCGTGATTAAACAAATCAGACTCCCGCTACGCGGTCGTCCGATTTTGTTAATCACTCGTTTGCTTACAGACCGAATTGGACTCCTCAGTCATGTTACCATTGCTAATTACAAAAGAAAGAAACAATAGACGAACTTTTAATCCACAAACTGACAAAATTAAGAATTTTTTTAAAAAAAAGAGAGGGTAATTAGAGAAAAATGACGCAAAATAAGCCTCTAATAAAATTCATGCAATTATAACTAACTCACCTCCACATCCTTTATCAAGGCTGCATTCATTGATCTCTGCGAGGACAAATTAAGAGAAAAAAATGCAAAAACTGATATAAAACTTTAACAATTTAAGACTATTTTAAATAAGATCGGTTGTTCTAAAGCCCAAACGGTAGCATTTACATATGTAAGTAGGCAGGGGCATGAAATGTCAATCCTTTTTAATCGGGTGTGTTCCTAGTTGGCTTCAAGAATTTGAAGTCAACAAGTTGCTAAAAAGGGATCCGCAGAGCACACTGTTCGACCAGCTGACAGTTGTCACGTCAGTTTAGGGTGGAATTCAGGGAGGCACCTGCGCCTTATGGGAAAACTCCATGTCCGAGGACTCGGCCATCTACAGTCAGTATTGGAACACCTTAAAAACCCTACCTATACGCTGGGGCAATGTAATAATTCGCATATAGGGCGAATAATCGAAAATAACTATTCAAAAACTTGGCACATGGACCACGTTTAAGTAAAGAGACCGAACTTCCCGGATTGTTATTCAAACAATGCGCTAACACATACTGACAAAAAAAAAAACAAACAAAACAAAACAAAACAAAACAGAGTCAACCTAACGAGTCATACCTTCGTCGCAGTTTTCTCCTTTAAAACCATCACGGCAAACACATCGGTAGCGTTTAGCTGAGAAGCCCACCTGACAGATAAAGTTTTCTCCAGGGCATGGGTTACTGTGACAAATGTTCTGTTGGAAAGAAATTTATTTTAGCAGATACTCCATACAAAATTATTCACTAGTTATTGAATAGTAATTAGTTCCCCAGAAAGTTTGCAAATGCCCCTCGTTTTTTAGTTTAAAAGCTCTCTTGCCTATCAATTATTGTTTTACTAGATTACTTTTAATTAAGTGAAATTGTTTTTAAATAAAAACGTTTTTCTTCTATTGATTACGATCAGTCTTAGTTGTATCCAGCATAAACGAATTCCCGTTTCACGAATAACATTTAAGACTGACAAGCATAAATGATAATCAGCAAAAATATCTGATACCTCAGCTGAATAGTGAATGTGGCCTGTCGCTTCCTGCAAGCCAGTCTGTGATGGACTTTCATCTGTAAAGTTTTTTAACTCACAGGTGCGCTGTCCTTGGTCGCCAGCAGGACCCACATTAATGGACACACAGCTGGGCTCCAAAAAACACCTCACACGGCAGCTCCCTTCATTTGCCACCTTCTCTGTCCTTATCACGTGACCCTGAAGCATTTTACCCTCTATTGGCCCCTTGAATATTAAAACGCGGTTGTATTCTGTAGCAAGAACTGTAGAGAAGAATAGATAGAATTGGGCAAAGGCTTTTTAAAATAGTTTAATGGTGCAACATTATGCTTTTTTTGTAATTTATCATTAATATTTATTGAATGAAACAATTTAAAATTTAAAGCTTAAAACGAAGTATCGATCCGCTAAAAAATTATGTTCGAATTTACTACCAGTTTTCAACTTAACTGGGCTATTCAAAACTTATACATAAGTCATTTTTATGCATATGTTTTTCAGCTCACTCAAGTCGGGACTCTACGTCTTTGTATTTCGACTCCTTTATTGTTTTTGTCGCGGTTGTTTTAATGATCAGCTTCGTCAGAGGTAAGTGCCCAAACAAAACCCACAGCGTAGTTGTTCCAAAGAACTTTCCTAGGTGTGTTTTACGAAAGGAGTAGCTTTCCCGAACATATTCCTTACTTGGGTCGATTTTTTTTTTAATAGCACAACAATAAAACTATAACCTTGGTCTAGCCTTAAAAATTGGTACGAAATGGAAAAAAGAGTACAATAAGTAACTAACAGAACAATAAGGAATGTTCCTTATCAGCTAAAGGTACTAGACAAATCAATTATGGGTAGTCAACATTTTGTTTTAAGACAGCAGCTTTCAATTTCTAATTGTCAAAACTAAATTGTTATTGACATCAAACTGTATGGATCTCATGCTCTTGGTCAGAAATTTACAATGCACACGTCCAGGTATTTCTCCTCTTAATTTGGGGAAAGGAAACAGTTCAAACAGTCAAAAAAGTAGGTTTGGAAAATGTCCATGTGTACAAGGATGATGTACCGGATGTTAAGTTTATGGCATCTCGATGCGGTGTCCGAACAAGTTTTGTCGGTGAAAGTTGCAGCTGATGCATCTAAAATGTTTTAAGCAGTATGTGCTTTACACTGTTTAAGAAGTTGTTTGCCTTTTCAGAAATTTAAGTCATTTGTCTCTCGCCTCCTACATATAGGAAAAATAAAACTGTCTGCCTAGGCTTCAGGATTTTATTAACTGACACGTAAGCAGAAAAGGCTCTAAAGTGACTTGGCCTCATGCATATTAAGCGGAGGCACTATTTTCAGGAGATAGCAAATGAAATGCTAAACTTAAGTTCTCACCTTTTCTCTCTTAAAAAAAAAAAAAGTCCTCTCAAACCAGTTCTAAGTTACTACACGTTCATTAACTTCTTAAATGTGATGGTTCTTATTTTAAAATAACTTTTATTTCGAATTTCGAATTTTTAAAAAAATTTGTTCCTGTTCAGCTTTCAATTATAAAAATGAAGCGCTAAACATATAGCACTTACGAAAGTGCACCAATAAGCCAAGTCCAAATGTTATATTAGTATCTCGATGAAAATTTCCGTCCTCCTAGTAGAGGACATAGTGTCACCTTAGCGTAGCCTTTCAAGTTGTTGTCTGCTGTCATCAAACTAGTGCTGTAAAGAAATAGGCTTATTCAAATTTCTCAATATGCGACAATACCTTACTTGAATTAATCAATTAATCATAAGAAGTTGGGAATGATTTCGAAATTGGTCCTTAACTCAACGCTAAAAAAGAGACAATTTATTTATTGATTTTAAAAGCTGTTTTTTTTTCATTTCCCGCTTCCATATTTACACCAGATTATGAGGGAATATAGCGAATAGCCATCGAATGATTTCTCGCGCTTTTTCATAGCCAGTCTTAAATTTAAATTTAATGTAATTTTTATATATTCTCTCCTGAGGCACCTGTTTCACACTTATCACGGAGTCAACTGACACACACTAAAAAGTCAATATTTATCATTGCTCAGGGTTTTATCCATACCTTAACTTTTATTTGTTTCCACCATTTTATTTCCGTTTATTTCAGCAATCAATATTCATACCTTGCGAATTATGATATCCCCTAGAAAAGGTCCCTGTGTAAAGTTAATTCACGACTTCTTTGTTAATCATGAATCATTAATCATTAACTGCCATAATAGGATTGGAATTACAGCATTAGCTAAACTTTAAAAATTTCCAAAACTGACCTTTGTGATATGTTGTCCAGTCAGTGGTGCTGCCCTTAGCTAGAATAGCCACCAAAAATCTCTTCCCCAGCCGAGAGAATCAGAAACTCCAGTCTTCCATTCCACATAAATGAAACTCTATACCAAACGAAAAAAACCACCCTTTTCATCAGACTAAAAGCCCCATATATACATATGTGTACCTGTTAAGACTGTCCTACCTCTTCCGCCCACATTTTCCTGGTTTCAAATAATTTAAATTCTAAGGCATGATGCCGGTTTTCAGAGAGAATTCTGTCTTTTAGCTTGCGTCCATCGGCTTTTAATTTTGAGACATAATCTCAAACATAATTTCATGTTATCGACAACGTGGTCAACTGTTTTCATTCAAAATCTCGCTTTATACCAGTGATCTATAGATGAGCATTGGAGATCTACTGGAGCTATCTGGAGAAAAGCAGACTGTGAGCAAATGTAGCAAAACAGAGCAATGTTGTTCAATAAATTGCTTTCGGTCATACTACTGTTTCCAAGGTTCTCATGTCAAAGACAAACTTTTTTTTTTTCAAATTAGCAACGTTAACTTTTAGGGCCACGAAGAGCTTTATCTTTTAATAATTCAGTTTTAACATGCTGTCTTTTTCAAAGAATAAATAAATATACCCAGTTTATGGGCCACCGGTGGGTTATTTTTTTCGAACGAGAGCTTTTTGTTTTGCATCTGCTGGTTTTAATTTTAAAACCTAATACCATTATTGCCATTGGTACCTGTCTTTTTTGTTCTTAAAAACACCATGCTTTAGATGATAATAAACTAAAGGCATCAACAGTTTTTTAGGGGGTATTCGGAGATAAGCAGACTCTGCCGGATCGATAAAGCAAAAAAAAAAAAAAAAAACTAAGCAGACTCTGCCGGATCGATAAAGCAAAAAAAAAAAAAAAAGACCGTGGTATCCAATACGAAAATGAAGGAGGCCTTCTGTCTAGCTTTGTTTTCTATCACATATCACGAAGAACGAGCTGTAAATTGTCTTAAAAAATGATTTTTTTTCATTGGCGGAAGGGAATTGAAAGCGCAGAGCAAATTGAAAGTATAATAATCTACTGCGCATTAAAGGGCCTCAGAAATTTATACGTTCTAATCGTCGCAGAAATTTTTGCGGATCGTTGTCCCAGAAATTTCTCTGGACCGTTGTTCCAGAAATTTCTGTGGATCCTTGTCTCAGAAATTTCTGCCGATGAGTCGTTGTCTCAGAAATTTCTGCGGGTGAGTCGTTGTCTCAGAAATTTCTGCGGGTGAGTCGTTGTCAAAGAAATTTCTGTGGCTCATGGAAACTGTATTTTCTGAGTTGCGTTTTTGTTAGTGTTCTCCAGACTTCTGAGACCACAGTAGTAAATGCTTATACGCAAGAAACCAATAAGTTTTGAAATATTTTGCCTTAAGAAATACAGTCATGGAAAGGATTCCAAGAAACTGACTCAAATTTACAAGATGATAAAATTGTCTTTTTGTCAAGGTTTAACAGCTTCTTTCCTGAATTTAGCCGAGGACTCTCCAGAGACGTATTTATGGAAGAAATTGAGCAAATAGACTGAATTCTTGATGCAACTACTTGTTACTTTCTTAGGAACAAAATCAGCTTTTTTGGGTGCATCTTTTCTAAGCAAACAAACATTTGTCAAATAGTCAAAACTTTCTAATTTTGCTTTTCAAAATTGGAACAAAATGAGCAAATAATTTCATATTTTTCCAAAATCAACATTTTAGAATATCCTACCTTATTTTAGAACGTGTTTAATTACTTCCTTCCCTCTCGAACTGGAAACACACCGGAAATCCGTGTCTTATTTACGTAGATCGCAGCAATTGAATGCAATATGCAATAGCAGTCAAGAAGAGAATTGAAGGTAAAGTTGAGAAGTTTCCACGATAACCGCGAGTCTTGACAAAGAAAGTTTGCATGCCTTTGGGCACGTTTTCGTGGCTAGTTTTGCCGAGAAAGAAATACTTGTGTCACAGTTAAGTTAAAAACACATAATTTTAGTGTATTTATTAGCAGATTTTCAACACAAAAAAATTATATCGATCTTTTTCAACCCTGTGGTTTATTCTTACCATGTTCTTAAGACTTCGCAATTTTCAGCCTCGCTATTAATTTATTCTTACAGAAAAAAAGAAAACAGTGTATCATGATAAGACATTCGAGTTTAGTAATTAAGGAAAGGGCGAATAAATGGCATGATACGTTCTCTTTGTCCTTATACCATTGTCAAAACGTCCCTGGAAAAACTGGCCGAAAGGAAAATAGAACACGGTTTTTCTTGTCGTTCTAGTGGAAAATTTCCGGGGGCAACGGAACATCTGAAAAGGAAGTCCTGTATTTCCGGCCGGAATGTTTCAAACGGAAATTCGTTTACCATTTGTTAAACCCATATTTGATACTAGTTTCAAGCTTCCCCAGGCGTTTTTCGCTAAAATGAACTGATTTATGAAAGTGTTATTAACGATTTTGGAATGAAGTTTAACAGTCTTGAATTTTTCTTACCATTTTCACGGGACGATGCGCAACGACGATTTTTAGCGCAACACACGGCTACGATGTTGGAACAATGTTGTAACCGCTCGAAACAATGTCGCAACAATGTTGCAATGCTGTGTTGCGCTAAAAGTTGTTGTTGCGAATCGTCTCGTGCAACATCACCTTCAAACGCACAATATCTTCAACTGTAAGGTTTTGCTTCCGTACTTAATTGGCCCCTTGAAAGTTATTCCCACCCTGACAAGTATTTGTCTTGTGACAAATTGGTGGAAAGGAAAAATGGCAATTTTCCCTGGTTTGTGAAAACTTTGTCCGTGAACACTTTTGTTTTTTTCTTCGCAGATTGCGTGGAATCGGCGAAGTTTTTCAACTCCGTAGGAGACTGAAGCTCAAAAAGAATGGTTTTCCGTTTCATGTTTGTTGCCTTTTTTGTATTTCTTCATAATTCAAGCTTATAAGTAGACTTCTGCCATATCATGGCAATAAAGGGGAGAATACTTTCGATTTCTGCCTCTACCGAATGGACTGAGTAGGGTGAACAATAATGTGACTCGAAGAACACTTTCGATATGATGATGAACGATCACGTGGTAATAGAGGAGCTGCACGCGCGGCGCGAGGCGTGGCGCGTGGGCGGAGCCTCATAGCTGAGGAAATGTGGTAATCTACCCATCCGACAAAATTTGGTATTCACGTGACCGTACACCGACCGACCGACCGCCCACCCGACCGTCCGTACGGACCACGGGCATACCAATGTAAAATAACCCAATCAACAGGTATGGCAACCCAAATGTAACTCAAGGTTTTATTTGGAAGGAAATAACATCGCTACCCGGACTTTTAGAAAGAAACAACAACAACAACAAAGTCCTGTATTTTTCGGCGTTATATTTTATCTTTACACCAACGTGGATAACAAAAAAGAGCCAGAGCGAGTTATAGAAAACAAAGGAGACGAATTTTGTAGGAAGAAACACACGGAAATTCATAGCGGAGGTGAGAAAATGAGAAATGCTAGCGGCCAGCAAGGAGAGGATGAGCGGCAGTGAAAAATAAAAGCAAACATGAACACACGAAACAAAATATTGGGTAAGCACATACGACAATTCCTCCATAAAAATGTGTAACTAGGAAGTTTGACGTTTAGTCGTACTAAACAGCGTTGTAGTCGTGCAAAAAAACGGCAAGGGACAGGCAAAAAAGTGCTGCACGCGCAATTTGTTTTTTGCTAATTAGATCTATTAGTCTTGAAGCCATTTTCATTGTCGCACCCGTTTAGCATTACACGATTGAATTTTTTTGTTTACACGTATTGTTAACTAGAGCTTCGCTTTTAGCCCTGGCATATATTATGAACGTCTTATTTTAACTCTATCCAACTGTTGAAAGGAAATTTTGTACACGGTAATCGACCAATCAAAACTTGAATTGAAGCGTGCAGCCGGTGTCAAGCGTGGGAAACGCACCTTAATTAGCAGATCGCGTTAATCACGATTGCTTTGCGTTTGCCACTTAACGGTTTAGAAAAACGTGGTTGCACGAAGGTTTCAAGGGACAACAGACGAGTAACAAGACCTCTTTGTAATTCGTTAAAAAGCTCATTAAAGCATCAGGAAAAAAACAGCTGTGTGCATTTAAGGTGATGTTACACGGGAGGATTCACAACGACGATTTTTAGCGCAACACGGCATTGCAATTTTGGAACAATGTTACAGCCATTTGAATAAATGTCGCAGCAATGTTGCACGCTAAAAATCGTCGTTGCGAATCGTCCCGTGTAACATCACCGTTAAATAGGTTTGCCAGTTTGCTGTCGTTTTGACCATTCGGTCACGGTTAACAGGGGCTTACTAGGCATGTTTCAGCTAAAGGTTAGTTTCGTCATGTGTTTTCATATTTTTTGGAGAAAACTATTAAAATAGTAAATTACCTGATGAACACCCGGGGCGTCTATTTAATATTACGGGTCCAAGCGGGGGCGTTTAATAGACAGAAGGCGTTTAAAAGAGAGGTAACAAGCTCAATAAAACTAATATACTTCGGCGAAAATATCAAGAAAGTTTAAAAATAGTGGAATATCCACTCCATCAGTTGTTACTTCTAGGCCTCCTACAGATCCATATTGCTCTTTCAAATCCGTTCAACATCGATGTCAGAATCCTCGCTCTTTGTTATACTGTGTTGCCATCGTTAGTCTACCTTGACTCTTGACATTGAATAGATGAAATACGCAAAGCCTTGTTAAACAAGCAAGAAACGTCGAATGATTGAATGATTTTTCTCTTTTTTCGAAATTCCTAGTATTTTGGAGTATAGTAATTGTCATAGGAAGGCGTCTATTAGACAGGGGGCGTTTGTTAGAGAGGGGCGTCGGAAAAAATTTTAACAGATTTGAGGGGGCTTCTGTTAGATAAGAGGTGTTTCTTTGGAAGTTGGCGTTTATTAGGTCATTTACGGTAGCTCTGGGTTTTCCCCCAACAGCACGCTCTCTAAAAGATTCCTTGGAGACCACATGAAATCTAACAAACGTTATTGAGATTGTCAAAAAACTTAATTGTTTCCCCTGGACTGTTTCCCAACAAATAGGAGCTATTCCATTTACTAGAACTCAGGCCTTCCTCAACATTATTGGCCTTCGCTTCTATTCATCCACCAATTCTTCATTTTCACGCTGTCGATACTCGGTTTCTGTTAGAATCGATTTCTCATAACACACCTTGTTGGCCACGTTTTTCGGGTGGGGGGAGGTGGGAGGGGGTAAACAAGATGTTTCGTGGGAAATGAGGCGATAAACATTAACTGTTTATTCAAAGGTTGATTACCACCAAACTGAGGGTTTAGAAAACCTCTCTTCTCTTCTGCGGACTTCTCTTTCTTGTTAACCGTTGAATTTGTGTTCATCGCCAAGCGTACCTTGGAAAACTGACTACCCTGAGTCAACCAAAGTTTAGGCCGTTATGTTCACACTATACCTGATAGTCTTTCGACACGGTGAAAGTTATAGCGGAGCTCTCGCGCGCGCGAAGCGCGCGCGCAGCGAAGCACCATGGATTACAAAATTTGGTGAACTATCCATCCGAGAAAATTTGGTTATGACGTAGCGTACGCCCGCCCGCCCACCCGTACACACACTTCATTTAAGCCGATGTCAAATGTCACAATAGATCTTGCACAACTTGACTAGCATCTCAGTTATGTAAGCCATCCGTATGAGTACGCTTAGATTGACAGCTGTCAAAATCAGACATCCGCTGACAATTATCACATGACCATCTCTCGGGCTCAGATGAAAGACCAGTCGTTTTGCCCCTACATATAAGCTGATATAATATGTCACACTTACCAATTCAACATAAACACGAAACTACGCCGGGCAAGGCTGTCAGTCGGCTGACAGTCGTTTAAAGTTATATTGGCAAGCCAAATTAAGGTCAATTGGCAGCTGTCAAAATGGGACATGTGCAGACCATTATCAGAAAACTAATAACGTGGGCTCAGGTTCGCTGAGGTACACGATCTGGCATTTTCCACTACAAGCCGGACGGATATGCCTTACTCACACTCGTAGTCTGTTATTTCGAATATTCGCCATTCTAATGAAGGTTAATTGACAGCTGTCAAACTAGAGTATAAGCTGACCATCATCACCTAAGTGTATCGTGGGCTCATTTTTCTATCCATTGAGTTCACGTAGTGTTTAAAGTTTTGCGCTCATATTTTATTTGATCACGGCCTCAATTCGAAGCCACATAGCTTAGAAAATCTATCCATCCTAGAAAATTCGGCAATCACGTGACCGTACACCGACCACCCGACCTTCCGTCCGTCCGCACCACAGGCATACTAATGTTTAATCTCACACCTTCTAGCTTTTGGGAGCCTGCAACCTGATATTGTACATCCATGTTTTGATTAATTGACAGCTGTCAAGATAGTATTTCTGCTGACCAGTATCGCCTGACCGTATCGCGGGCTCAGGTATCGACCCACTGAGTTCGAGTGTTTTTATGAAGGTATCCGCTGACAAATGAACGCAGGCTCAAGTTCCATTTTTTTAAAATGCATATGAAATAAGTCGTGTTTATGAGCCGCATTTTTTAAATTTTGATTTCGAACTGACTTCGGCCGGCTTTTACATAATAATAATAATAATAATAATATAATAATATTTAATACTTATATTGCGCTTTTTCTATAAAAATACTCAAAAGCGCATTACAATATTATTAAT
This sequence comes from Porites evermanni, assembly GCA_942486025.1. Classification (NCBI taxonomy): domain Eukaryota; kingdom Metazoa; phylum Cnidaria; class Anthozoa; order Scleractinia; family Poritidae; genus Porites; species Porites evermanni. The sequence continues at coordinate 48,987 of CALNXI010002367.1, read as the reverse complement.
AACTAAATTAAAAACCAGTAAAATTACCCGGTAAAATTACAATATTTAAAAATAAATAAATAAATAATCTAACTAAAAGCCTTCTTAAATAGATATGTTTTAACAGAGCGTTTAAAAGAGTCGATTGATGTTTCCTGTCTTATTGGCAGAGGAAGACTGTTCCATAAAAAGGGGGCAGCCATCGATAACGCGCGATCTCCGAAAGTCTTCTTCGTTCTTAGCCGAGGCCTTTCTAACAATATACCATTATTGTTACGGCGTAGTTGGTAACGTGAGTCCGGTAAGACAGAGACAAGATCCTTAAGATAGCTAGGCGCAACACCGTGAAGAATCTTAAATGTAACAAGGAGAATCTTAAAATCTACGCGCAAGCGCACTGGTAGCCAGTGGAGTTCTCT
>CALNXI010002367.1:25127-43044 GCA_942486025.1 Porites evermanni | reverse complement strand
CCCCCCCCCCCCCCCCCCCCGAGAGGGGTCTTGACAACCGGTATTCTGCAAGATATGCAGATATGTATGATAGACTATGTATTCTCAGCAGTTCACATTATGTAATTGCCTAGTCAAAAGCCTTCTTCTTAGTATTTGTTTACGTCACCAGTCAGTCATACCATTCCTTAGTAGCGCGCCCCCTCCTAAGAAAAATCCGGGATCCGCCCCTGTTCTGTTAGCAGTCCGGGAGAAACCCAATTCAGCCAAGCTGAATAAGTTCGCCGCATGCGGCGTTTGAGCCGTGCAAGTTTCAACACTATACAGTATTACTCCTTGTTGTGTATGTATTTTTTTCCTTTTTTTTATAGTATCAGTTCAATTTGGAAAAAAAATGTAATCCCCCATGGGGTGTAGGTAGAAATTTGATCAGTTGGGTGATTAAGCCCCCAAAGGAAGGGGGCGGGGGGAGGGGTACTCAACAACGTATATTTTATTTTATTTCTTTTATATGCCGAGAGTCTCCGCCCCGAGGTCCAACCCCTTAGCCTTTTGCATACTCTTTTTGACTAAAAAGGACCTCCTTCGCATTACCTTTTATTGACAAATGATACACCCGTTCACATGACTATTGTAGAACTTTGAATCCCTTGTAACTGCAATAAATGTATTTATGTAATTATTTTAAATTTGAATAAATCGCAAAACCAGAACGTTTCTCGAATTTTCAAAGCAATAAAATGCATCTGTTTGCCCTTCTGGGCCTTTTAACAGACCGAAATGACAATTTTCCCTACCCTTTCATAGACTTCAACTGGTGAAATATCTACCCTTTCATGTACCTGAAGCCTGAACTGAACTGAAGTGTTGTTCACCACTAAGAGAAAAAATGCTTTTGGGCTAGTGACAGTATTCCTCTCCAAAAAAGTATCGTGAGACAGTCCATCTTCCGACTTACCTGCTCTGCAACCGATGATTGCTAGTTCTTGTTTGATGAATGCAACCGACTTTGACTAAGATAAGAAGACACGTGATTGATGTTTCCATTATTCACTTGGGTGTTGTAATCAGTTGGTCATGTTATTGACAATGACGTGACTGATTTCGCGACAGATCACGTGGCTATTTTCGTAATGTGTTACGTCTATTATGACGTTGGCATGACGTCTTAAAATGAAAGACCGAGTTTATTACCGAGTTTAAGAGTTTACATTACATGATTTAAGGCTGTATTACATTTAAGGCCAAATGTTATTACATTTAAGACTATGATTACAGTTACGTTGAAATGTTGTTACATTTAGTACTTCACTACATTTAGGGTCAATTATTACAATAAGTAAGGCCCTGTACAAAGCTCCGAAATTGAAAAGACACATTAACATTTCTAAAAGGCGATTCAGAAGTGCATAACAAGTCATCCAATACTGCATGTAGAGCTAGACGTGGCCCATTCCCTCTAACTTAATTAACATAGATAAAAGAATAGGTAAATACTTATAACTACCTACAAGGAAAGGATAAAGATTCTATAGTTAAAAAAGTCTTCAGTTTCCTTATTATAACGGTCAAAGTAGTTTTTACTTCAGTCTCACGAAGATAAGTGAGCATCATAATTTCTGCAACGTCAAAAGTTCCCGTTCGATATATCAAAATTCTACATGACTCCGACGCTTTTGTTGCAAAAATGCAAATCCTCTCCACTGTTCCTCTCCACTGTCTCGCGCGCAATTCCCGTTGATTAATTGAGTTCTTGCTTAAGCCCCGTTTAAACCTTTGCAACATGCTCTGTTCATCATTCAACATTGTTGAATCCAACTGGTTGCACTAGTCTGGCCATAATGTTGCACGACTGTGTTGAACGAAGTTTAATTTCCATCAAACATCGTCTTCAACAGTTTTCAGTATTTCTTTGTTCATAGATGCGAAAGGAACAGGTTCAGTTAGGCCCCGTTCACACGTATCCGGATATTTTTGAATCCCCAACTTTTTCTTTGCGGATTCGGTTTCTGTCCACACGTATCTAGTGAATCCGGCACACGAATCTTAGCGTATTCTGAAATTTCCACTTTAGCGAGCGGATCCAAAAAGTTGTGGATTTGTATGCTGGATTTACTGGATACGTGTGGGTGTGGACGGAAACCGAATCCGCAAAGAAAAAGTTGTAGACGTGGAAATCTTTGAATCCGGAAAAAATTTTTGCGGATTCACTAATATCCGGATACAGTTGAACGAGGCCTTAGCCACCGTGTGGACGGGCCTATACCAGGGGCACCCAAAGAAAACATGGTTCAAAACCACTTAAACATAGCAATGATAAACGTTTTTTTGGTATTTAAACGGTACATTAAACGGTACATATAGGCATATTTTTATCCCCTTAAAATTTTTCATCTGTTCAGATTTCCTAGCTGAAAGTCTAGTGATTCGAAAATTAAAGGGATCAAAACTTACCTTTTCGAAAATTTCAGGAAGAAAAAAAGGCTCCCGAAAATTCTAGGTGACCTTTTTAGGGCAAAAATCCGTTAAAAACGGACAATTATACCGTTTTTTAGGTGTTCGAAAATCCTAGGAGAGGCAGACAAACAAGAAATTTTACAACAAATTTTCCGAAAATTCTAGATCTCAAATCGTCTTCCGAACAGATATTTTCCGAAAATTGACGTTGGGTGCCTCTGCTATACCTAAGCTCTTCGTGGGTATCCGTCCCTGAAGCAGTGATTTGTTATTCGTATTCATTATTCTTGGTCTGCGGCCACATAAAAGGTGACTTTTTAGCTGGCAAAAAATACCGTCTGAAATTAGGAGTTAGCTTATTTGAAAGGACTAAAGTTCTTAATTTTTATAAAGGCGGTTTTCGAAAGTTATGCAAGCCCTCGACTTCATCTCTCGTTTACGTAAGTGTCTCGAATAGGCCATTTGCACGATGATGTCATTTTACTACTACGACCAGAATCCTTCAGGGTTTTTCTTTCTTCTACCTTATTCGTACTAATTTTCGCGGGCACTTAATTTCGCGAATTTGGAACACGAATATTTCGCGATCATTAATTTTCGCGATTTTGCAAAAAATGATAAATTTAGGGCATTTAATTTCGCGAAAATTGACAAAAGACAGACTTAGAAAACCGTTTTTTTATTGATTGATCACTTAAATAACGATTGATTTACAATCATGATTTGCAATTACGTAAAAGAAATAGCGTTGATAATCAGACAAAACAAGCAAATACTGCAAATCAATCAGATGGTACTGCAATATTGTACTACCTTGTAATAAAAATCAATTGTAAAAGTCAATTGTAAAAATATAATTTCAAATACCTATGCCACACAGTTCTGTAATGATTATAAATGCTTAACACCCTTGAAACAGAACAAAACTATAGATGAATAATAATCAAATACAATTTAAGTGTGTCTTCCGATACAGCCTTGTGCAATGTCTATGTTATTACTGTGGTGCACTGTCTATATACAAGAAGAAGAAATGAGTGATTCGGATGAAGAAAGTGCTGAAGTAGATGATAAATAGACTGATGACAATTACCATGTAGCTGTGAAAGCAGTTAATCATTGATTAAAGCAATTATAGAAGTGTATTAAATTTCGCGTGTTTAATTTTCGCGTATCCTAATTTTAGCGAGTCTTTAATTTCGCGATTTTTTACAAATCGCGAAAATCGCGAAATTGAAGCCTCGCGAAAATTAGTACGAATAAGGTACAAATTGCGGCTTTTGTTATTAATAACCCACTGGGAAAAGAACAACGAAAAGGATTCATTTCGCAGAAGTAAAACGACGTCACCGTGTTTTCTTTTGCCTAAACGATAAATGATACTATTTCAATGAAATTTTTGGCCCAGTTATCAATAATATTAGTGGATTTTCGTATTATAAATAGAATCAAAATCGGTGTAGTTTTGCTTATATACAGCATGCCGGTAAAACAGCTGGACCCTACTAGAAAATGATGCAGACATATAGTGCAAATTACACGGAAATAGAGTAAAAAGACACCGGCACAGGACTGTATGAAACCAATGGAAATTTTCTGTTGATAAAACTAAGGCATCGGTAAGCCAAAAGAAATCCAAATTCCTTTGGTTCCTGAAATAACAGCGTACGTTATGGCATGCAAATGTTGCAGACAGGAATGAAACAGCCCAAACAAAAATTAATGCGAACAGTTAAATTCAGGAAAAAGAAAAAGAGCCAGCAAACAAAGGAAAAAAAGATCAAAACAAGCAAAAATATTAAACACAGCAAAACATGCTGACGCTTTTTTGAAACGTCATGCTTTTCCAAAGAAGACGTCTTTCTCTGCGGCTCTCATTTCGCCTGCATCGCAGACTTAATTTGTCTCCAGTTAGCAACGTCTGCGAAGCAGTGGCCGAGATCCTTGTTTTGGGCACCCAGCGAACTTAACGAATTAGCGAATGTGCGTTTCGAATATTCCCTTTCAACTTCATCGGCAAATGAACAATGGCTTTTTTCACATGCAGGTCATGGCGCGTATAATCTTTTGTAGATTGTGCTCCCAAAAGGAACATATTATGTTACCAGCAGTGCTTGTATTTTCCTAAGACTATGTCAATAATTATCAAGCTAGTTTTTGTAAATTCTGCTCATATTAGTAACAAAAATGCCGAAATTATGCTTCTTTAATGCACCTTTCCATTGTTTTGAACAGGTTAATATTATTTTCAATAAACAGAAGGGCAGGTCACTGATTTGGAACAGGGGGTCATCGTACGAATAATAACATGCTGCTCCATTTCAGTGGCCACAATAATGACCTGCTGGTTCTAAGACAAAAAATGTGGTTGCATGATCAATAAATGAAGATTGTTGTGCTGTAAAACCAGCGAAAACTGTGAAACATGCTAGCAGTGCCGTTTTTCTCATTATGGTAACAACAGAGTTTGACGAAAGATTTAGTCCTTATAAACTACATGCTTTGGGTTTTCACAAATGTGTTTCCTTCCAATTGAGCATTGTAGATCATGCCACTTCCCGTAATGGTCTGGATCTGATTCTTTTATTCGTATCACTACACAATGCTCGTAATTTTCGTGATTGTTCGGCTGGTTAGGTCCCCAGTTTTCGTACTCATCCAAATCCAATTGAGTTCCGTCCGTCCACATCCAGTCATTTTCTTTGTGAGAGTCAGAAAGTCCAATCCAGTAATTTTCATTCTCGTCGGTCGGCAAAACTTCTGTTTTTATAAAATCATTTTCTTCACTAGATTCAACCTTTACCAATCTGGCATTCCATTTTTCGCATTCCTCCTTCGCGTTTTCCCAAGTTTTAGGTGACGTAAACAATTTATAACACGACGTCCCGTTGCCAATCCACCCTTGTTGACAAGCTGAGTTAAGAAACAACGGAAAAAGGAGAACCAAAGACATAAAATTAGTTGACACTGGTAGTAACCGAAGGTTACGGAGTGGGGCGACAACGATCGAAGGTCAAAACGCTTCGCTCCAACGCTGTGGATTGCATATAGGAGTCACGTGATAGATGCTAAAAACACGTGTGATCCAATTACAAATGACAGAAGGTCCAAAGTGCGCTTTGTGGAAGTCAAAACGAAGATGGCTCTATAAGTAAGTGATACGTGGGGTGCATACGTAATAACAACCTGGAGATTAATAGCCGATGTTACTAAAAGAGGGTATCAATGGAGTTAACCGGTAGGCGTAAAACGGCCAAAAATTTAGTCGATAGCCGTAAAAATTGAAAAATTTTAACCGTTAGCCGTAAATAGGGTAAGAAAGAGTTAACCGTAAAATAAACTGTTCCCTAGATTTGTTAATTTTAAGGAAGGTGCTAAACTCACTTATGGTTGCGTTGTTTATTTCCCGGCTACTTTGACTCCGTACGCACGTTAAGCCAAGCACCTTTTAGGTGTTGACCTAGACCTATGCTTCATTTCCGCCTCTCTCTCGAAGAACCAAGTTTTTTCCATAGCGAAAACCATATCCATTTTCAAATTAAGACTTATTACTTATCTGACGCGAATTATCAAACGGATAACCCGTCTCACATGAATAGTCCGTATCTAGTGTTAAAACAGCCATTTCTGTTAAAAATTAATGTCGCGTCCCGGCCTTAAGTTGGGCGTCGCGTGTTTGCTTTTCCTTTTTACAGAGATTATTTTAAATTGGCTATTGACATTTCTATGCGTATAATAATATTAAAAGTGAAATACTTTGTAAAATTAAAAGTATGATCTATCAAATGTTAAAATTTTTCAAAAGAACAGCTTATTTTATCCCGAGATGATCCAAAGACTTTTATTTTCCTTTTGAAGATAGAAAAAAAAAATCAGGTTTATTAATATTTTAATTTTTGAAATAAAGGAAATTAGCTTTTAACTTTTTTGTTAACCCGGTAACTGAAAAAAATTACCCGATGGTCGTAAAAGAGCCAAAATTTTAGCCAATTTTAGGTAAAAGCCACCACTCCATTGAGACCCTCCTATAACAGGGAGCCGGGAATGGGTAATGAGCACGGGCAACGGGAAAATGAAAATAAGAACAAGAAAGAGAATCCTTATGGGAAATGAATTTACTGATAGGGATAGGTCCATGTTAAGTTTTGTTCCCATTTTTCATATTCCCTTTCCCTTTGGTCTTCCCCCGTTCTCCGTTCCTCGTTTTATCGTCGTTCTAAAAAGTGAATTGACGTAATGTTACCATCACGGGGAACAACGAATAGCTAATTAAGGCTCGGTTCAGACGCCGCTCCACTCATGTATCGAACCTAACAGGGCCGCGTCTGAAGCAAAAACGCCAAATTCAACACCGTCTGTCGCATTATACGACACTGGAGCGGCATGTGATTCATACGGCGCTCCTCTCAAGTGCCGAACCTAATGCAAACATTATGCATACTTTAAATTTATACTTTTTTTTTCCCAACAATTCCGCTCGTTTTTACGTAGTTGCCAAGCGCAGAACACTAAATTGAGGAAATGGTGGATAAAGAAGGACAATTTTGCTCATCTTGCTTTAAGAATACAAAATATACTTATTCACGGTGGCAGGAATACAAAAGATAAAAAACTTATTTACTGTGCCAGGAATACTTCTGTATTCCTTGTTCTTTCAAGGGCTGGGTAGCGGGCAGTTCAGTCGCATCAGTTCCAGGGCCAATGTCGCTCCAAAGTAGGACCAAATAGAGATAACAAGTCGCTAGGTCACGTTGCCATTGTAGCAAAAAACTTTGGATGAAATTCACTTCAAAAGAGAATTCGCATTTTTTAAAAAAAGAAAACGAAAATTTTTCAGTTGTGTTCACGTACTCCATGAAGAGCGCGGGTGAAATTAGGAAGTTTCATATCGCAGTCAAGCAACGATGGGTAAAAAGCTTGATGTACGTGCAAAGTTGCTGTTTTGCTAATATAAACCTGCGGATTTTTTGCCGTTCTTGTTGCCGTCGCCGTGGTCATTACTTAAACTCCCCATTGCTGTTATCGAAACATTTTGCTACCATGGTAACGTGACGTTACACTTCTCCTCCTCTATTCAATTAGGTTTGGCACTTGAGTGGGGTGGCGTCTGAACAGGGCCTAAAAGAGTTACTAGCAGTGCATTACAACTTAACCTAGTTAAGGTGACTCGACCCAGTTATTTTGTGAGGGTACCATCCTATTTTGAAGCTCTCTGGTATCCCCACCTTTACTTTGATCGTAAGTCTAACATATAGCATGGATAACATATAAATCAATCTAACATACAGCATAAAATTTTGGTCAATCAGAGTAAATGTCACTTGGTTATAGTGCCACGCCTCATTCGGGTCTGAGTCGAAATTCTGCTGATGCCGGCATTTTTTCGTGAAAATCAGGAACAAATACGCACTATATGTAGCCGAGAGATTTTCACGAAAAAATGCCAGCAACAGCAGAATTTCGACTCAGACCCCAAAGAGGCGTGGCACTATAACCATGTGTCATTTACTCCGATCACCGAAAATTTTATGCTATATTGTAGATTGATCTATACGTTATCCATTCTATATGTTAGACTTACGATCAAATTAAAGGTGGCTATACCAGAGAGCTTCAAAGTAGGATGGTACCGTCACAAAATAACTGGGTCGAGTCCCCTTCACATGTGCCGAACCTGATTACATGGATTTCAGTACGCGAAACATTCGGCGTCTGCATAAATTCTATTTCAATTTGGAACGGCTAGGCCGTTGTTTCAGCCTAACCCGGCCTAGTATTGCGACTTGGAACGGCTTTGATTCAGACGTCGACATTTTCACGTGCCGAACCTAATGAATAAATTGTCATCAATAACGTATTTGCAAACCGTTTAACTCAGAAAGCATTTTCATACTTCTCTTCCTTTCATTGTCAAAGCTTTACTTTTCGAATAAACAAGAAGTGACTGACCTCCTAGATAGGAGCCATAGGCTCCTGCTTTTGTCAACAGACATATGATGTTGATAGAGCAAGTTAGAAGAGAAATCAAGTGTCATTGGCCGTTTTATACTAAGGAGGCGTTAACCATCTGGACGAATTTTTGCAAACATTTGTAGCCTTTCGTAGTGCGTCGTTCAAGACGTATTACGAAGGATACTTCGTCCAGACACATAATGCGTCCTGTGCCCGTCTTTATACTTAAGACGCATAACCAGACGAAATACAAATGTTTGCACAAGTTCGTCCAGGCAGATAATGCGACTGTAGGATAAAAACGGTCATTGTTACCGGTACTATCTATGGCGCCCTCAGATCAGTGTCTGTATTAAAAGGGTTCAACTGTAAGACTATCTGTAGATTGTTACACATGTATTTATCCGGTACTAATGCATTCAGAATCGAATGATTTAGCTATATCAGCTAGACTATGGCGGTCAATACAAGTCGAAGCAAAGACACAGAAAATTACCCACCGAGTGGAGTAGGTTTGATTGTTGAATCTAGTAAAGCTGTGGAAACGTCTGTTGGTATCACTGTGGCTTCTGATGACGATACATCATTTTGGGGAGCACAATAATAACTACTCACGCTAGTTTGTTTACAGTTATTTGAGTATTTATTTATTTTTAATATCATCATTACTATGTTTACCCCGTCCAGTTTACGTGCTTTTGCCGGAATTGTTATTGGTTATTAGTTATATAATTATTGGTTTTATAAAGGAGAATCAGAAGGTAGAGACGATAGTCATGCATCAATGGCTTATTGTGAGATCACGAATGGCTAGATATTGGAAATTTGTTTGTTTGTTTGTTTGGCGAGTTTATAGACCAAGACAAAGTTTAAAGGTGAAAAAAAAAAAAGTAAAAGAAACAACGAAAACAAACACAAAACAAAAGAACGAGTCCAATACAAGTTGAAGGAACAACGCAGACAATTACTCACCTTGTTGAGAAGGCTTGTTTGTTGAAGTTCGTGAAGTTGTGGAAACTGCTGTTGGTATCACCGCGGGTTCTGATGACGATACATCTGTTAAGAAATTGTTTCCAGTTGTTTGAGTATTATATTTCTTATTTCCTCATTGTTATTCCTCATTTATTTTCTTATTTCCTCATTGTTATTCCCTCGCCCAGTTTATGGGTGCTTGTCAGAATTGATATCAATAAATAATTAAGTTGTTGGTTTTGTAAAAAGAGAAACAGACGACAGGAGACGATATTTTTGCGTTAATGTCTTAGTATGAGGTCATGATGGCCTGATCCAGTTATGGATTTTTTTTGGCGAGCTTATGGAAGAAGGTGAAGTCAAGGTAAAACAAAAATCTTCAAAACCCGTATAGTAAAAGTACGTCCAAACTAAACGAAACCCATGAATGGAATTGAGAAAAAAAAAATTGGTAAAAATTTATCTTCAAAAATTAGGGGTCGTCCACGTGGGTAGTCGATGGACCAGGTTCACCAAGAGGTCCATGGTTTAGGTCCAGAGGGGTGCCGGGAGTCCATGTTTTGTATAAGTCCTCAATAACGTATTTTGCAAGCAGTTTATTTGAGGGTGCGTTTCTTAGGCAAATCCAAAAACGGGTCATAAATCCATACAATCCACACCTTGAGTGAATTCTTTGGATCAAATCCAAATTCGAATTTTTGAGATTCACAATCCGGTCAATCCGGGCATTTTTTTGGAAAAGGACTTGAAAAAGGTATTTTTGACACCCGGTTTTCTCAACAAAAATGGTACACAGTAGTATGACACTCTCACTGAACCCATGTTGGTGGCGCCTTAACTTTGAGCCACTAGTTACATTTCATTTCATGTTTGTCATCTATTTACATTCGTAGACTGTTTCTAAACCCCCGCCTGTCATGTTTTTTTGTACGTATGTGTCTGTGTCTGGTTTCGCCGGTTTATTTTCGAAATAATAATAATAATAATAATAATAATAATAATAATAATAATAATAATAATAATAATAAAACAAAACAAAAACAAAACACACGACTTCAGTTTTAAATTCTTACAATTTTACTGTCCTAAGGTGTATTCCATTCGAGAAAAGTTTGTGTTTCAAACCTAAATAATACACATTTCGTATATTCATTCGGAGTTATGTTGCTTTTCTTACTTATATTCGCCGCGATGACCAGTTTGTTGTTTTTTTTCCCTCTATTTTTCTCACTATGAGGAGCACGAAGAAATGCCATTAATGTCATGGTAAATGATCCTTTTTCGGATCTCTCCTTGTTTTTGGTAGTGAAAGAAGAAACCATATGATCCGAGATCACAAATCCGTTTTTGGATTCTTCTAAAAATACGCAGCCTCAGAGAACGTTTTCATGCTTCTCTTCCTTCCCATTTCCAAAGCTTTGGTTTTCTTTAACAGATCTGACCTTGGCCGTTTACGATTTCTGATTGGTGGGTTTCGATCCGTTTGGTTTGTTTCTGTGTTTTAAGGTCCATTGCTTGTGTCCTTCCTGTTTCGGGCTATATAATCTACTACTTTACTTTGAAGATTTTTACTGATCTTGTTGTAGCCGAACAGCCTTATGATGTTCACTGGCAAGTTAGACTAGATTGGCATTGATAAGAGCCAGACGCCAATTGAAATAACCTATATTATTATACGTTGTACCACTATCTGTCTTCTCATTGGCTAAGAGCCTTCAGCTAATTTAAGAAATCAACAAGACCTACTGATGAGTCAATTATCTGCTAGCGAATAACTGACTAATCTGTAGGTTGGGCGCGCAATGCATGATTTTAGAAAACAATATCAATTCAGGTTCCTTGCGACGGTGTGTTTGTCGTTATTTTCTTCAAAACAGTGTAAAATAAAGCAGTTATTACTTTTGATTTTTTATCAGCCTCGGCCTTCGGCTTGGCTGATAACTCTTACCTCGACCTTGATTATTCTGGATATCACAAAAACCTCATCCAATAATTGTTTATTATTATTCATTAAAAATATTTCGCCCTTTCTTATTGGTTAAAACTACACGCATAACTCACCATAAACAGCCACTGTTGACCAAATGGCAAGAATGTTGTCATATTGAACCGATGACGTCAAAATGACGTCAAAAGTGCAGCCTGGTTGCAAGTTATTGAAACGTTAACCAACAAAACCTGGGGACGAGGTTCTGTTGTTTTGGTAGTCAGAAAAAAATGACTGAACAGTCGGCGGAACATTTTACTCGTTTCACGGCGAAAAAATGAGTATCAACATGCCAAGAACAGCATGAAGACGGACGACATCTGCTATTTAAAGTATATTTGCAGACCTAAACAGACCATTATCCCCTAAACTTCCAGATAAAGATGCATTAGCGATATGAACTTACATCGACCTATGTTAGCATGTTTTAGCTGTTTTTAAACATGGAATTATTTTGAAGGAATAATAAAACAATTATTGAATTCGGCTTTCGTATGATATGAAGAATTCTGCAGATCACCGAGGGAGTTGTCCACCTCGACCTTCGGCTTCGGTGGATAACACCCTCCTCGATCTGCAGAATTCTTCATAACCTACTCAGCCTCAGTCAATAATTGTTAAATCTGTGGCCCACTCAGATCAGTGTCAGTATATACTGCAAATTTTCTTCGCCACTCTCAGCCGGTTTGTTTTTGCGGGCCAAGCTGGGCGAGCGCGCGTGTTACGCCGCAAAATGTAATATTAACGCAAAATGTAATAACATTGACGTAAAATGTAATAAAATTTTCAACGCAGAATGTAATAGTCTTTCAACGCAAATTGTAATAACTTTTCTAACGCATAATGTAATAACGCAAAATGTAATAATGTCCCAATAACGACGTGCATGCTATTTCAAAATCGGTATTGTTGCTCAGTCATCGGTAGCGAATTCAGATCTTCAATTAAATTATAAGCTATTATTATTATTATTATTATTATTATTATTATTGATATTAATATTAATATTATTAATACTATTAATATTACTATTATACTACAGCTAAAGTTATCTGGTTCTCATGAAAAAAAGTGCGACAGATATCTTATATTTTAAATGCATTTGAATTAAGCTTTGAAAGTTGATTCTATTCACTTGTTCTCGACAACAGCTATTTTATTTGACTGAATTAAATTCAACACCTGAAATTAAACCAAGTCTCTCAGTTGCTACAGTTCTGGTACAGTACAGCAAGCTCTTGCAGCCATTTTTGTCTAGCCACGCAACGCTCCTCCTCCTTTGTTGGGGAAGAGTGTTGCGTGACGAGACAAAACATGGTTGCGAGGGAGACTAGCTGAGCACGGAAGTAACACGGCGTTTCAACCGTTATTTCGTTAATAATAATCATAATAATAATAATAATAAGAAGAAGAAGAAGAAGAAGAAGAAGAAGAAGAAGAGGAAGAAGAAGAAGAAGAAGAAGAAGAAGAAGAGGAAGGAGAAGAAAATAACTATTATTACTATTATTAATATCAATATTGATAATAATAATAATTCACATGAAGATCTGGATCAGCTACTGATTACTGAGCCACAATACCGATTTTGAAATAGCATACACGTCGTTATTTCGGAAATTATTACATTTTGCATTATTACATTATGCGTTATAAAAGTTATTACAATTTGCGTTGAAAGGTTCTTACAGTTTGCGTTGAAAATTTAATTACATTTTGCGTCAATGTTATTACATTTTGCGTTAGTATTACATTTTGCGGCGATTCGTATTACATTTTGCGTTAATATTACATTTTGCGGCGTAACACGCGCGCGTTCAAACATTGTGATTTGTATTAACCCCGCCGCCACTCAAATGATTTACGCAACAGGAAAACCCAAAATCCTTTGGTAGTTTGCATACTTGCAGCGCGATACTACGCCTTGGCAGTGAAGGGGTTCAACTGTAGATAGTTACACCGGCCCGGTATCAATGGATTCAGATTGGTCAAGCTAATCAGCTATACTATGTCAATACAAGTCGATGCAAAGACACAGAAAATTACCCACCGAGTGGAGGGGGTTGGCTTGTTGAAGCTGGTAAAGCTGTGGAAACTGCTGTTAGTATCACTGTGGCTTCTGATGACGACACATCTGTTAACGGAGCATAATGGAAAGACTGACACTAAATTTTTCCCAGTTGTTTGAGTATTTATATTTTTCTTATTCCTTCATTGATTTTCCCCGCCCAGTTTATACTTGCTCGTGCCAGAATTGCTATCGGTAAAATAAACTGTTGGTTATTTTAAAAATAGGTCCGCTTGGCGTACATGTTGCAAGTGTGAGTATATATCATTAAAAAATATGGTCATAATGAAAGAGTTAGTTTGGTTGGTGCTCTTTTTTTGCTTTTTGGAATGCCTTTTTTTTTCTGTTTCAAAGGTGTATGACAAAGAGAGTTTGTTTGAGCCTATCTGTTTTTGTGAATAGTCTCTCCATCTACAGTGTCTTTTGAAAATTTCTTTAGAGAAATTGGCTCTGAGTAGCCGGAGTTTTGCCTTTGCTTTTCATGATGCCATTCTATACCCCTAACTCTTGGGTGGCAAGACGAGAAGCGGGCATTCTGAAATAATCCAGCTAGCTTTAAATGTGTTCCTAGATCCAAGAATTAACATGTTTTAATACTCTATTCCTTTGCACACAATTATATCTTGAAATAAAAATTTTCTTCTCAGAGATTCTCTTTGTAAATTTAACATTACTAGCGTGATGATTATTTGCTTGTTCAATGAACTGCGATATTTTTTCTCTTCTTTAAGAGAAAGTCGTTCGTATCAGGACGCCTGTTTGTATATATACCTTTTTCAACAGACTGGCTTTATAGCTAAAAACACTTATCTCTGTGAGCCCTTTCAGGTGACTGTTTACAGTAGAAATTTGTATATGTTCAGAAAATATATAGGATAGAATAACAACAATAAGAAGATTCAAAGAAAAATATGAAATAAGATATCCGTTAAATCAAAATGTATTGCCCAAATACAAACATCTGTTTCTCTTAATAAATGTCTTAAAAGGTTAAATTATAACTCACAGAATTTTGAAGGTTGCTTTCCCTTCGTCGTTATCTTTCATCTTCTAATTTAAATTGGTTCCGATTTTTTCTTAGGTCCTTTTATCGAATCCAATTTTAATCAATCGAATATCCTAAAACTCCCTCAAGATTAGCCAAGATTAGATGTATAGTGCACATAGTTGCACATTCCAAGCATGCCAAATGGTTACACATTCCAAAGTTAACAAATTTGTGCTAATGCTTTGGTTCCCCTTTCACGAAAGTAGTAAACTAGTGTATAGCTTATAGAATTATTTAGCTGTTGCGTCATAAGTTGGGATTATATGGAGTACTTAGAGGAATTTTTTCATGCTCTCACAAAGTGTCTACGTGCTTCGCACTAGACACAAAAACAGATTGAGATAGTAGTATACAAGTCGAAGAAAAGGCACAGAAAATTACCTACCCTGTTGACGTGGTTGGGTTGTTGACGCTGGATAAGCTGTGGAAACTGCTGTTGGTATCAGTGTGGCTTGTGATGACGATACATCTGTTAAGGAGCACGATAAGAATACTGACACAACATTGTTTCCAGTTGTTTGAGTATTATATTTCTTATTTCCTCATTGTTTTTCCCTTGCTAGTTTGAGAGTGACCTAGCCAGAATTGCTATCGGTAAACAGGTCGATGGTTAAAAAAATAAATAAATAAATAAAAAAGAATCAGATGGTAGAAGGCGATTATGCGTTAACGGTCAAGTCGGTCAAGTATGAGGTGTCCTGTTGGCTGAATGTCGATAAAAGATTTTCTGTTTCTTTGCGACTTTCATTTATAGACCAAGACGAAGTCAAGGTGAGAAGACAAAGTAAGAGAAGAAAAAAAAAAAAAACAAGGCCAACTATCTCCAGCCGCCGACCTCATGCTTTGTAAATAGAGGATTTACTATATATGGCCCAAATGATGAGAACCTGTGTTTGCGGGACCGACTCGTGAAATCCCAAGGGGCAGTTTCTTTCTCGCTCGGGTGGTCCATCAGAACACAGTATTTGCTTCATCTTATCCGCTCGCCAATTTAGCCGTATAATAAGGTATAATAAGCAAAACATTACAGCTCTGAACCGGCATCAGTGTATTCAATTTTCTCTACTGATGAGCTAATCCTGACCCGAGGAAAATACCTACCCGCCGGTTGAGTAGCTGATGAAGATGCTGTTGATGTATCTAGAGCCTTTGATGCTGATGAAACTGTTGGTGGGTATTCTGAAACTGTTGAGAGATTAATTTGCTTTGTGAAATTTAGTCAGTTTATACACTAGATTGTTTTTAATCGTTCATCCCTCTTCAAACCCAGGAAAGCTTTTGAGCCCCCGCCTATCCCCCCCGCCCCCCCCCCCCCCTCCCGCTGAAAAGTTGAAATAACTCCAGAACTGTTCAAGCTAGGTGGATAGGGCTTTCCACAAGTTTTTTTGCCAACTTCTCGTATTTCGAGTAACTATTTTTCGTTTCGAGCATTTTTTTTTTTTTTTTGGTATTTGTTTTTTTGTTTTGAGATATCGGAGCGGCATATTTCACAATGTTTTAGTAGACAATTTATGAATTTCCTGTAAAATATGCTAGGAGCCAAATCCTTCCCCCCTGGGGCAGATCATAGGCGCGAGATAAAAGTAGCCGGGCTGCTAGGCCATCGGTTTTTTGAGAAAATTCAAAATTGTGGACATAGCTTCACACGCGACTGACTTCAGTGTCTCAGGTGAAGAAGATCGTTCACCAATTTTATTGGCTCATTACATTTTTTTGGTTCTAATTGAGAACAAAGTTATAAGCAACGTCGATCGGTTACTGACAATTTGCATATTTTAGCATCGGACCAAAATCAAATTGTTTTTTCGTGCAGCTTTTGAGCAACTTTTGCTACCAAAATCGACTTTTGATTGTTCTTTGAACAACTTTTTAGCAACTTTTTCAGAAATTACAGGAAACTTATTGGGAAATCTCGAGTAATTTGTGGAAGGCCTTAAGCTAGGAACACCAAACAAAGCAACTTTTCGTTAAATTTATCTGGGAACATTTTAAAATCGTCGTGACGTGTACGTCAATATTTATGTTACCACAGCAACAGAATTTTGACAGCCATTTTTTTTTTCAAAATTTGCATTTTTTTTTCTAGAAAAACAGGTAGTCTTTCTATTTTTAGTGATTGAATTAACATATTACACTTAGTTTAGCATTATTTTATCACAGTTGTTGTAATTGTTAATGAAATCCAGGCTTTTTGGTGCCTACTTAGTCTGAGAAAAAACACGAGTTCAATATGACCAAATGGCAGATACTGAATTAAATTTTCAACAGTATTGTCAATTTGCCAATCAGGATGAATGGAAATTCGAAAAGTAATTCTGGTAATTCGTTGAATCCGTTGATGGCCCACAACAGGGTTATCGGCGCTGCTTTGCAGATGTTACTAGCCGAAGTTAAATTACTTCTGAGAAGCAGGCTATACCATACGAGCTTTCCTAAATCCTAGATGGAAATTTTTCGAAAGCCTGGGTTTTTTGTTACCTTAAAATTTCTTTAAGTTGTTTAGGGCCAATTCAGCATTTTGTTGCAAATTTGCTCTTCAGGTCTTCAAACATTATATAACATGGTTTTTGCTGCTCTAAGAGCGTAAATTTGGGATTTTAGTGTACTCAACTTTGTCCAATCAAAAGCAAATAAATTTCATCAATACATTTAGTACAAATGTACCTCATTCTAGTAAAATCCAGCTAGTGGTCTACTATATATCAATGCTGCATTGTGATTGGTTGAGCTACTACCAGGATAATAACATATGTTATAGCCCACTGGAAGCAAAAAGCGCCGCATTTTTGGTGGCAAAAAAGGGATTAAAGTCCAGCTTTAGCTAGCTAAAGTTGTTTTGTCTCAATAAGTTTGACCAACTAGACATTGCTTCAACTAGACATTTCATTTTTTGACAACTTGACATTTCTTACTATTAATGTGACTGTGTGGTACAGTTAAGCCTTAATATGTTGCTTGTGATGGACTGTGTGGCTGCGAGATGCGTGTCGCAAGTCCATCCCACAAAAATGACCCCTGCTCGCCAACGAGTCCTCAGTAGCTCAGAGGTTAGAGCATCCGATCTAGAACACGGAGGGTCGTGGGTTCGAATCCCATCTGGGGCTCAGATGTTTTTATGTGTGCTCTTATGGTTGATTCTTTACAGCTCCCTTTATTTCCTTTATAATATTAATGTCAGTGGCATAGGTTGGATGGTTGGAGGCTCCTTCATGGGTGAGATATTTCTTGCTATTAATGTGACTGTGTGATACAGTTAAGCCTTAATGTGTTGCTTGTGATGGACTGTGCGACTGCGAGATGCGGTTCGCAAGTCCAACCCACAAAAATGACCCCTGCTCGCCAACGAGTCCTCAGTAGCTCAGAGGTTAGAGCATCCGATCTAGAACACGGAGGGTCGTGGGTTCGAATCCCATCTGGGGCTCAGATTTTTTCTGTGTCCTCTTATGGTTGATTCTTT